>JAQFYZ010001653.1:0-21849 GCA_034695085.1 Cylindroiulus punctatus
TCGATTTCATGCACCTGGCCCACCCGGTACGGATTCCAAATCGTAGAGCAATACTCCACTAAGGGTCGGACTAAGGAGTCAGACTAACATACATTGAAAATATGAAGTTTGTAGCCCTAACGGTTTAGGAGATATTATTACCCCTATTTTAAACCCCTTCGAGGGGGACTACGAAAAAATGGTTTTGGCATGCAAGGAAGGTGCGTGCAAAATTTGAAGGTTCTAGCCCTTACGATTTGGACTGAGCGATGATTGCAATGTCTGTCAGTCAGTCGGTTGGGTTGTCTTTTTATATACATGTACATTATATAGATTACACAAAGCAGCATGCCAAGCTTCTCTAAAATCTGTACTCCATGGAATTTATCCTAGAGCATTCGAGTGTTTACTCCACTTACCTCCACACTTACTCCACATTACCCCACTACCTCCTTCATTACGCCTTTGTTGATTTTTATATTAAAATTATCTTGCCATTGCGATATATTTGTAAAGCTAAAATTTTTTTTCAGACAGGTTAATGAGCTACTATGCAGCTACCTCGACTCACAGGAACGCTACGGGCATTTTCGGGTCTATCTGCTCCTCCCAGAGAAACAGAAAATGATCTTGAGAAAATTTTTCTTACTAAACGTAAAGAATTAGCTACAGAAAAACTTGGGTACCGTTCCACCTATCCCTGCATTACTTTAGGACTACTTGTTTCAAATGCCTGTGTCTTGTCATTAATCAAACTTACTACTATCGTATAGTAATTATGGGCAACCTTGGTCTTCACTGAAACAAGCATTGTGTGAAAATGAAGGTCCATCTGCTGCCAAAGCGAAGCTGTTGTTAAATAATTTTAAAAAAGTTATCAGAAATCTTGGTTAGTTGAAATTACATTTCCAGTTTTGTTTAGTATAACTTCGCTATCAATCTTATTAACTTTTAATTGATGCTTGTTTGTGATTGCAGCTGGCCAGGAAGCTCCTTTTGACACTGTTGATGATGCTGCGATCTTTGTTTTCAAGCTGTTTCAAAGCGATATTGTTGTTAACCAAAGACATAATTTAGAGTTGCGGCGCATGTTTGGTTCCTTTGAGTCTTCATTAGCCAAAAATGCGTGTGACATGGTCAATGAAATTATTTCAATTACTCCACCAGACATTTTAGAGAAGTTTTTGGCGGAGAGTAATGATTTGAATGAAGTTGAAGAGACTTATTTTGGTAAAGAATATCCGTTTAACAAGCTTGAACCAATGAACTTAACATATGACTTTGGCGATGTAAATCTCGATAAAAAAGAGGAATTTAGCATGAAGTATGTTAAACCGCTCACTCCAGTCAAACAAAAAATCGAGGTTCCTCCTACAATCCAGCCTGTTGAGAAGTATAATTTTAAATGGCTAAAAGGACAAGTACTTGGCCAATTTTCGGATTCCGTTGAAATACTAGGAAAACAAGGACTCGACGAAATTTGTATGTCTACATATCGATTGTTGTGCACGGATAAATCCGATGAAGAACTGCAGAATGATGTAAGAAAGTGCTTTGTGTGTGTAACTGAAACACGCCCATTAATACAGTCAGTACTGTTGCAAGACAGAGTTTGTAGTAATTTATAATGCTATGCAAATTATGGCATACTTAATTTCAGATTAATGTTATATCCAGTTTCGACTGCAATGGGTGTATTAACTATACCTCATGATTGCAGGAAGTAACACTTATTTCTTTCATTCACAGCTATTCGAACTGTTGGGTTTCGATAGGTTTGAATTGATCCAACTAGTTTTACAACACAGACAAGCTGTGGTTAGTTCTCCTCCCCCTCGTCCTACTATAGATGTAACCAATTCTGGTAGACAAGGTATTTAACATACAACTGCAAACAGGATGTAACTTCAAGATGTTTCAGCAGTCTAGGTAAACTGTCGTACATTGTTTTATATTGTAGAACCGCGTGTAATTGATGGAAAATCAATGGGAATTGGCATTCTTGTGCAGGTATTTGTGTTTCACATACACATTTGTGTATATATTTATAGTTATAGTATAATGTTATAAAATTGTAGTCTGAGCAAGAAAAAAGTATCAGAAAATGGGCAAGGAAAGAAGAGCGGAAGCAACAGAAGACCATTGATAGTGATGAGGATGAAGCTGAATTTGATCCTCAACTTCTTCGAGCTCTTCGGTAATTCATAACATTTGCTCGAATTATTTACTTAAACAAATGTTTGCTAAAAAATTGCATATATGCTTAATTTTCAGTGAGTCTGCTGTTATGGCAGTTGTATCGGCACCTATTTTTACCCCAAGAGGTAGTACTCAGGTTATAAGATATCCAAACGTGTATGACAGTTTTTTAGATGCAAGGAATATGCCTGGTTTTATCAGTGGAGTAAAAGTATGTATGACAGATACCGTTCAGGTAGGTTTTTATCTTAAACTTTGATATGGTAATGTGTTGCAAAATTTTTCTATTTGCAGATAATGTTACCCCCTGGACTGGAACGCATAAATAACAATATTATGGAATCTGTCGAAATACCACCTGCGGCTTCCGGATGCATTGGTGTTCCTAAAGAATTGGTGACAGTTTCATCTTTAGATGAGGTTAGGACCTATGCTGTATTTTTATAGTAAGTTAGTTGTAGAAAAGTTTCTGAATTCCTATTGTAACACATTTATTAAATTTTCTTATAGATTGGACAAATTGCTTTTAAAGGCACCAAATGTCTTAATCGCATCCAGTCAATTGTATTTGATGCTGCTTATCATACTAATGGAAATCTTCTTATTTGTGCACCCACTGGTGCTGGAAAAACTAACATTGCCATGTTATGTGTACTTAGAGAAATCAAGCAGCACATTGAAAATGGAAAAATCCATTTAGATAAGTTTAAGGTATTATCATGTATTAGTTTTTCTCTCTTACTGTATTTGAATCAGGATATGCCTAATTTAAAATCCAATATTTAGATAGTGTATGTCGCCCCAATGAAAGCGCTAGCCTCAGAAATGGTGACAAATTTTGGGAAACGCCTCGGGCCTTTGGGAGTTAAAGTTCGGGAGTTAACTGGTGATATGCAGTTAACCAAATCTGAAATCAAGGAAACTCAGATGTTGGTAACAACGCCGGAAAAGTGGGATGTTGTAACCAGGAAAAGCACTGGAGATGTTTCATTGGCTCTGTTAGTAAAACTACTCATCATTGACGAAGTTCATTTGCTACACGGCGATCGAGGACCTGTTCTAGAGAGTTTGGTTGCCCGAACTTTAAGACAAGTGAGTGTGCTATAGATATTTAATTGAAACCCTGGAGACATAAAGTAGCGTTTGGGTTGTTTTAAAACCATTGCAAAAAGTAATTTAATGGTTTATTGCTTTTTAGGTGGAAACTTCCCAAAGCATGATTCGGATAGTTGGTCTTTCTGCCACGCTTCCGAACTATGTGGATGTGGCCCAGTTTCTTAGTGTTGATCTATATACTGGACTATTCTACTTTGATAGTCGTTTCCGGCCTGTTCCTTTAGGCATGACATTTGTGGGCGTAAAAGCTTTGAATCCAGTTCAACAAATGAAGGAAATGGACAATATTTGCTATGAAAAAATTACGAAGTTAGTGAGCAGAGGTCATCAGGTGAATATTTCATTAATGTACACATCCACAAATTAAAAAGAATTTTAATGCTTTTTGGAAGCAAATAAATGCAGTTTGATGTTTCATGTAGGTAATGGTTTTTGTCCATGCTCGAAATGCAACTGTACGGACAGCTACCGTATTAAGGGATTTTGCCAACCAGTTTGGCGATGCACAGATATTTAGTTCCGAAGACTCAAAGGATTTTGGAATGGCACAGAAACAGGTTGGGACTGGCACTTTGCCTAACAATTCTTATTTAGGTTGTACTTCACTTTTGGTTTCAGGCTTTCATTCACTTCACTGAGATTTTGCAGGTGGTTTGATGCAATACATATCGAAATTGAGCTTGAATACGTTTTACGTCAAATTTATCCATATTAAATTGTGTCTTCATAGGTGTTGCTTTCACGGAATAAGCAACTTCGGGAATTGTTTCCTTATGGCTTTGGATTTCACCATGCTGGAATGCTCCGACAAGATCGTAATTTGGTAGAGAGACTTTTCTCCAATGGGTTGATTAAAGTTTTAGTGTGCACAGCAACACTTGCATGGGGAGTGAATCTCCCAGCTCATGCAGTTATCATAAGGGTAAGGCAGTTAATATTGGAATATGTGTTATATAATTAAAGATAACTTATTGAAGTGTATTAACACATAGTTGATATTTACTCTTGTTAGGGAACAGAGTTATATGATGCAAAGCATGGGGCATACGTTGATTTGGGCATTTTAGACGTGATGCAAATATTTGGAAGAGCTGGGCGACCTCAGTACGATACTTCAGGGCATGGCACCATTATAACGACTCATGATAAGCTTGCACATTATTTGTCATTGCTTACTTGCCAGTATCCGATAGAGAGTCAGTTCGTTCAAAGTTTAGTTGACAATTTAAATGCTGAGGTAAGATACTTGATTTCGATCATTTTATTTTAAAATGTTGATGGATGATTATATGCTGCTTATATTCGTAACATTTAGGTGGCTTTAGGAACTGTGACTAATGTAGATGAAGCAGTGCATTGGCTCAATTATACGTACCTCTATGTCAGAATGTTGAAAAATCCACTAGTTTATGGTATCAAGTATGATGCTATTAGGGTAATTAAAGATTTATTGCTTTTCAATGTCATTACGTTTTCAAGAAGTTGCTGTTTCATTTGCTTCCATTTGGTTGTTCGTAACTTTTCGTTTAGGAGGATCCTGGTTTGATGAATGAACGTAAAAGTTTGATTGTGAAAGCTGCCAGAGAATTGGACAAAGCACATATGATTCGGTTTGAAGAATCGACCGGTTATTTGCATTGCACCGACTTGGGACGTACGGCTAGTCACTTTTACATCAAGCATGCCACTGTTGAGGTAAGGGTTATCGTGTCCTTGTGCTTTCAGAGTAATCTCAGTTTGCTTTCACGTTTGACCTTGCCACATTCCAGGTTTTTAATGAGATCTTGAAACCAGTCATGTCTGATGCAGAAAGTATGGCGATGTTGGCTATGGCTCAGGAGTTTGATCAGCTGAAGGTGTGAATTTATCCTTATATTTTTTTATTAATATTGTTATACATGTATTAGTGTATTTTGTTTAGTACTAAATGCTTGATGCTGTGAAATTAGGTTCGTGATGAAGAACTCGACGAACTTGATGAGCATTTGCACCACACTTGTCGACTTCCAGTTCCAGGAGGTTCTGAGAACTCACATGGAAAAGTTAACATCTTAATCCAAACTTTCATTGGTCAAGGCAGGCTTAATTCGTTTTCTCTCATATCTGATCAAGCTTATGTAATGCAGGTAAGCTATCAAGTGCACTTGATTGTAAGCATTTTTATGTAAAGAGGACTAATATAATGTTCTTGATGTCTTGTTTTACCATTAGAATGCCACTCGCATAATGAGAGCACTTTTTGAGATTGTTCTAAGAAAAAACTGGCCCATAATGGCAGGAAGGCTTCTTATCTTGTGTAAGGTCCTGGAACATCAGCTCTGGTCATTTTCGCATCCACTGCAGCAATTTAGGTGTTTAGGGTATGAAATTTTGGAGAAAATCGAGAGAGCACACCTGACAATGGAGAAACTTCAAGAACTAAAAGCGGATGAAATAGGTTTTTTTTTTAGATTAACAGTTTATATACAGGTTACACAAACAGTATTGATAAACGTGTTCTACGAAATTGCTTTTATAGGACATTTGGTGCGTCATGTTAAAATGGGTCAAACGATAAAACGTTGTGTGGAAGAATTTCCATGCATAGGACTTGAATCTGTTATACAGCCAATCACCCGCACTGTTCTTCGTGTTCATCTTACCGTGACTCCAGAGTTCAATTGGAATGATCATGTACACGGCAAGAATGCTGAATCTTTTTGGATTTGGGTTGAAGATCCGATAACAAACCACATGTATCATTCAGAATATTTTATTTTATCAAAGAAACAGGTAAATTTCATTTCTCTCACTTCAATTTATTATGTCAAAAATTCTGGAACTGATAGAACGTTTTTGCTTATCTGGTAATATCATTGTACGATTTACAGGTCATCAAGCACGAAGCCCAAATTCTGGTGTTCACTATACCGATATTCGAACCGCTGCCTTCTCAGTACATAGTGCGTGCCGAATCTGATCGATGGATAGGGGCATCTTCATCTTGTGCAATATCTTTTCAGCATTTGATTCTTCCAGAGCGACATCCTCCAAATACAGGTACGTCCATTTATATAATTTTAAGTTGAGTTTTAAATTAAATTAATATATATAATTTTAAAATGTATTTATTTCTCAGATCTTTTAGATCTTCGACCACTGCCAGTTACTGCATTGCAAGATTCGAATCTTCAATCTCTCTATAAATTTGACCACTTTAATCCCATTCAAACTCAGATTTTTCACATGCTCTACCACACTGATCAAAATGTATTGCTTGGAGCTCCCACAGGCTCTGGAAAAACAATTGTTGCCGAAATAGCAATGTTCCGAGTGTTCAGGAAATATCCCAATACTAAGGTTGGTGACCTTTCGAAAGCCTATCAATTTTGTGGCGCAATAGTCATTAATTTTCTTCAATTCTAGGTGGTTTACATCGCTCCATTAAAAGCGCTAGTTCGTGAAAGAATTGAAGATTGGAAAGTGCGACTGGAAAAAATCCTTAATCGAAAGTCAGTACTGTATTTTGTCATGAATGAAGTCATTGATTGAGCTGTGGTGTTAATTAAAGTTTATTTTTATTTAAATCAGGGTGGTGGAGTTGACTGGGGATATTACTCCGGATGTCAGAGCTATTGAGGCTGCTGATGTCATTGTGACAACTCCAGAAAAGTGGGATGGAATTAGTCGCAGTTGGCAAACCAGAAACTACGTGAAATCCGTTTCACTAATTGTCATTGATGAAATACATCTGTTAGGTGTGTACTGTATTGAAAAAAACCTTTAAAAATGTGGTGTTGGTTGAAGGAGCTGATCTGGTAAAACATGTCAAGGGAGCTTGGTACGTGTATAGCATATCATTTCTTATATTTTCAGGTGCTATCATTGCTAAATATGTCAGGTTTATTTGAGATTTCTCATTTTCGTAAACTGTTTCTCCTACCACCTCATGTTACATCATTGATACGCATATGATACAAATGTTTTTCTATCACTCACGTAGGTGAGGATCGTGGTCCAGTTTTAGAAGTGATCGTTTCCAGAACCAACTTTATATCCTCCAATACTGGCCGCAAGTTGCGTGTAATTGGTTTATCAACAGCTCTTGCTAATGCCCGTGATTTAGCTGATTGGTTAGGCATTGAGGGGGTAGGACATTTTGACTTCCATTCTATAGAAATAAGACAGCTTAACTCACACTTTTTTATTTCAGGCTGGATTATATAATTTTCGGCCATCGGTGCGGCCAGTGCCAATGGAAGTACACATTCAGGGATTTCCAGGAAAGCATTACTGCCCACGTATGGCAACCATGAATAAACCTACTTATCAAGGTATATCGAGTAACTTCAATGGTAACATTAGTGAAAAAATCTACCATTTCTTTCAATAAATCAAGGAAATCTGTTGACTTTCATGCAGCTATCCAGTCGCATTCACCAAAAAAACCCGTTTTGATCTTCGTTTCTTCGCGTCGACAGACTCGGCTCACTGCCCTTGATCTCATCGCCTATTTAGCAGCAGAAAGCAACCCAAAGCAATGGCTTCATATGGAGGAAGACGACGTAAGCTTATTCTGGACAGGAATAAATAAAACCTTCCTTATTTTTTCAAAGCGATCATTCTAATGTAGTTGTACGGTTTGCTTTCTAGATGGACAAAATTATTACCTCTATTAAAGAAACTAATCTGAAGCTAACTCTTTCATTTGGAATCGCAATACATCATGCTGGTCTTCAAGAGAAAGATCGTAAAACTGTTGAACAGCTTTTTGTTACGGGAAAGATTCAGGTATCTGTTTTTATTTTAAATTTCCAGTAAGTTTCAGGCTTTCATCTGTTTTCTATTTATCACGCTATTCCTTTACAGGTGCTTATAGCAACAGCAACATTGGCCTGGGGAGTGAACTTTCCTGCACATTTGGTTGTTGTCAAAGGAACGGAATATTATGATGGTAAAACTAGGCGTTATGTTGACTTTCCAATCACAGGTAAGAGATTTGATTGTGACTATTTCTAATTATGCAGCTCTTATTTTTATAGTTTTTAAACTTGCCTTATATCTTTAGATGTGCTTCAGATGATTGGCCGAGCTGGACGTCCACAATTTGATGACCATGGCGTGGCTGTTGTGCTCGTGCATGATGTTAAAAAACATTTCTATAAAAAGTTTTTATACGAACCATTTCCAGTGGAATCCAGGTAATTTGGCTGCCTTAGTTGTTTCCATTAAGTTGACACTTTATTCTAAGTTTAAAATATTGTATTCATAAATATTTAATAGCCTTTTGAATGTCCTACCTGATCATCTCAATGCTGAACTCGTTGCTGGCACAATTTCTTCAAAACAAGATGCTATGGATTACTTAACTTGGACATACTTTTTCAGAAGGCTTCTACAAAATCCATCGTAATTTTACTTTTCAGTTTTTTACGAGCTTCTCTTTGTAATATTTTAACCCTGTGACTGACATTCTGATTTTTAATTTAGATTTTACAACCTGGAGGAAAAGAAAACCGAGTGTCTTGATGACTTTTTGTCAGAAATCATCCAGAAAACGTTAAGTGTTCTAGAGCAAGCAAGTTGTGTCGAAATTGGGGACGATAACCGTACACTGCTGCCAACAACCATTGGCCGTATTGCTTCCTATTACTACTTAAACCACTTGACAGTGCATGCATTTCAACAAAAGTTGTCACCTGAGAATACATTGGAAGAACTTTTAGGAATTCTTTGTGGAGCGCACGAATATGAGGAATTGCCAGTTAGGCATAATGAAGATGCCACAAACAGGTTTGTACATTTTACGAATCGACATGTTAGTGCTTTCTGTGAGTTAATTTTTTGTCTTTCTTTCTGCGAAAAAGCGAGTTTGCCAAAGAATGTCCAATTGCTGTGAATCCATTTACTTATGATAGTCCTCATACAAAGGCTCATTTGCTATTCCAAGCTTATTTTGGACGGCTACTGCTGCCTTGCACTGATTACCTGACTGATCAGAAATCTGTCCTTGACCAGGCAATAAGAATCTTACAGGTAAGTGTTGCTGATTTAGCCTCTCCAATATGAATTACTTCGCTCTTTGATAAATGTATTGACATTTTTTTCAGGCTATGGTGGATATTGTGGCTGACAAAGGATGGCTGGCCACCACATTGACAACGATTAACCTTATACAAATGGTCGTCCAGGGTCGTTGGATCAACGAAAGCGCATTCCTGATATTACCTTACATAGAACACCATCACCTTCATTGCCTTACGTATGTTGATGAACACGTCTGACATAGCATCTATTTCCTGGGGGGGGCAGCCACTCCGTTCTTTATATTGAGGTTCGTTATAACGAGAGTCGACTGTATTTTCTATTGCGTTTATTTTTTCTTGTTTAAGACACCCTGTTAATAAGTCATTGAAGCGTGTGCAATGTCTTCCTGCGCTGATGGATGTCTGCCAGTGTTATGAGGATTTGGCAAAACGTCTTCGGGATGATTTAGACGATAGATTCATTGATGAAACTTTCAAAGTTCTTAAGAAACTTCCAGTCATCCACATGCAACTGCACATCGCCGGCGCATGGGAAAAAGGCTCAAAAGTGGCTCAGCAATCGATACCTGTGAAAGTCGACCCTACTGGTATGTGCATTTGAATCATTTTGAATTCATAACCTATAGTTAGTACACTTTTTTTATTATTTAAAATCTAGTGGGCAAAAGACCTGAATCGTATTGGATTAAAGTTCATGCTGACCAAGAATATATTTTAAGTGTTGAGCTCGTGCGTTTGAACGCTGTCCAGGTAAAACCAATATATGTTTAATTAAGAGCTTGTAAGCACCTCCTGTTTGAAGGGCTTTCAGATGTTTAAAGTCCATGCGTTGTTGGTTCATTTACAGAGAAAAGATAGTCGTGCTTATGCGCCGAAGTTTCCAAAAAGCAAAGATGAAGGATGGATGTTGGCACTCGGCAGCTCAGACAAAAAAGAATTGATAGCTTTAAAGCGAATCGGCTTTGTTTCTTCAAGAAATTCAAGCCAGTTGATGTTTTACACTCCTGAAAAAGTTGGACGTGTCATTTACACATTGTACTTGATGAGCGATTCTTATTTAGGATTAGATCAACAGTATGACATTTGCTTAGACGTCATTCCTGCCAACAGCAGAAGCCAGGAGTTTGAAAATGAAAATGATGCTGGCTA
This sequence comes from Cylindroiulus punctatus, assembly GCA_034695085.1. Classification (NCBI taxonomy): domain Eukaryota; kingdom Metazoa; phylum Arthropoda; class Diplopoda; order Julida; family Julidae; genus Cylindroiulus; species Cylindroiulus punctatus. The sequence continues at coordinate 10,470 of JAQFYZ010001653.1, forward strand.
TCCTTCGTAAAATTAGATAAAAAAAATTGCGAGTCGAGCACATGAAATGTAGTGAAGATGTATTTTTATTTATTGCCTAATGAGTACGTGATAATGGCTTTTTTTTAATACCAGCGCATATATCTCAAGATTTTGTATATTTAAAAAGTGCAACCTGTACAAAACTAAGGATGTTGGTAAAGATTTATTTTTCCATTCATACATGTACATGTGAATATCGGGATAGAATTAGTTGAGTGCAAAATTGGCAGTGTACAAACACTGCAAAATTGTCTAAACTGATGTACTAGTATACAATATTATAACTTGAGTGTGCAACTGGAAAATTAATGCATTACTTCACTTTGGAGAGGATGTACAGTGTACATGTATAACTTGTTCATGTACAGTAATATAATCTGTCTTTCGGCATTTTATCAAGTTTTTTTACAGTCTGATCTGAACTCATAATTTACTAGTATATGTTCATCATGATGGACCCATCAATTATGACATTATTTATTTCCGGAACCTACATTTGCAATGTTTTCATACAGGGTGATCGAAATTCCACAAGTGACGATTCACACGCCTACTTTCTTTAAGCCCCTCCCTTCTTCGATCTATGCGGGAATTTTCTATCATCTCCGAAAGCCCAGTACTTTATGGATGACCCCTATGCTATTGGAATATAAGGCGCGTATACAACAACACGCTGTGATGCAGGATTCACAAGTTTTATTTAGAAATTTATAATTGTTTGCATAAATCTGTGTGATAATGTAACAACAGAACAGCTGTTGGGAACGTTGAGGAAATGGTAAGTTATTATAATAAGCAATTGGCAACGTTTTTGCAGGCATCATCTGTAATAGGCCTAAATTCTTTCTGATCTTTGTGTTCCGTTTCAGAATGGAATATACATGTATGTCATGCTGCTATTTTAATGGTTTATAAAGACAACAACTGCTGAACAATGTTTATGCCATCAGAAATCGCGCGGCTTGTCTTAGGTATGTCCAATTCATGATCTAATTACATGCTGTGTTGTTTGTGCATGTTCATGCATATCGAGTTATAGAACATGCAAGTGCATCATTTTGTACATCTTGTTCTAAGTTGGTGGTTCGTGTGAAAATCATGTAACCTTTAATTTTGTGTTATGGAAATTCGCCTTGCACTTGTCACCCTTCTCACTATAATATTACTGAACTTCATTATATCATAGCTTACTACTGTATGTACATTAGCTACTATAGATGAGATGTTTTTATTGCAGTTCAGTGATTCATATTTCTTTTTATGATATGACTCCTTTTATGTCAAGGTTACTTAAAGGATGCTGGATGTACGCGAGCCGTAACCGTGTACTTGACAGAAAATGCCCATCTGAGCGAGTACGTGGCATGTCTGAAGCAGGGCCGGGCATATCCAACAACAATTGCGGGTCAAAGCTTGACTGACATCTTGCAAGGGTATTGCCAATTAAAAGCTGCAGGTAAATCTGTCATTTCATATAAGTTTCCTTTAAGCATTTTCAGCATTTTGTCAAATCATGTTCTTATGAATAGAACGAATGCCAGGCTTATCCAGTCAAGTTTCAACGGAAAAATCTTCTGAACAGTCGATGTTGCTGGTAAGTTTTGCATCTACTTTTCGTGGACACCTTTAGGATTTCGTGAAAAAACTTTAATATTTGTGATGTTGAATACTTTTTAGGGAATTGCCCGTGAACAGGAGGATGCTTTAGATGATGCTTCGGGACATAATGGTATATAATTTCTTTCTTAACATTGCTTTTATGACTTTGGTGTGGGTATTCTGTTTTGGTATCTTGGATTTTCTTACTTGCAGGTTGTAAATTCTTAGATGGAATTGGTACACAGTTTCTGATAATTATTGTACTATGTTTGTAAATAATGTTTCTCGACTTACATGTGTGCAACTGCAACATCAGCTGAAACTATTTTCTTCACTTTCAGAAAAAGGTTCAACAAATGTATGCCTTAATTCTACTGCTACGAATACAGACGACTTGATAGAAAGTAGACAAATTGACTTGCCTCAGCAAATTCCTGTACAAAGGAAAATAATGGTCGATTCCAGTACACAATGCTCTGAAGGTCCTCTGCTTAATCATGGTGGAGCCAGTGTGGCTTCCCTGAGGGCTGATGACATAACGGACAGTCCATCGCTAGCCTCGACTTCGAGTAGCACACAAACTCCTAATCGTTATCCACTGCGTTCATGGTCATCAACCCCAAATCGAAGACAAGTGGACTTTTATTCAAGCCCCTCTTCAATGGTGAAATCTGCCATGATGTATAATTTTGGTGTGGAAACATTTAGGACACCTGCAAAAGATAGGTGCTTGGCTGATACTCCTTTGAAGGATAGATATCTTGATGAAGATAGCACATGGAAATCTCCAAGAAGAAAAAAGTAATTGTGTTGATAGAATATGTTGATGATTTTATCAACGATTTGACGTTGTAAAAGACACATTGGTGATGCACAAAATTCGTTAATATTTTTTTTTCTTATGTTAGTCAGGTGCCAAGAAAAAGGCTTTCCTATACACCATTATCTGCATTGAAGACAGGCGTCAGTATTGATACAAACCCAGATGAATCTGAGAGTCAAAGTAACGACAATGCCGATATTACTGTAAGCACACCCAGGGTATTAAGCAGGAACTTTATTTAGACAAATTGTGGTACGTTTGATAATTACTTGAAATTTGACGTATTTCAAATGAAAGATTGCAAGATATTCAAATTTCTTGCAGCTTTGTGCTGATTCCGATGTTTGATTAGCTTCTTTGGTTTCTACTGCTTCAAGTACAACTTTAAATCTTTTGGTCATCGTCCAATTGTCTGGAATTTGTTTTAAAATTTATTTGATAATAACACCATTTTTTTAAAATTAAAGGTGGTGTGCTATTTTACTGAATATACTGAGACATCTAAATAGATTTTTAGATTAACTGTTGTAGTATGCAAGAACATGTTATTGAAAAGTATCACAACTTTGTTTAGATTTGAATCTGTCAAATGTAAGAAAGCAACTCCACATTAATTTTTGATTTTATTTGTTATTTAGATTATACTTAATACCTTGCTGCATAATACGGCATTGCATGAAAAAATCGCAGACAACATCAATAAAGTGGTTAATCACACAACCCATGCCACAGTAGCTAATAACTCACCTGCAAAAAACCAATCCTCGTGTGCTGCTAATGAAAAAGTGCACAGTCAAGAACTGCCCAACATGTCGGCAAGGGATCAGAATGCACAAGTGCCCGCACCTCATCCATCACAGGTCAGACGCTTTTCTTTTTATTGTGTAGTTCTTTAAAATTCTTACGTTGTGTAGTTATTATTTAAATTTCACAGGTAACCTGTGATGATCAAATGATTGAAGCTGTTATGAAATATATAGAATCTGATTCTCTAGTTGAAGCTTCACTAAACATGTTTTTTGGTAAGTTGTATGCTCTGGCCTATTGTAGCTTAATTGCTCTGTTCCCAAACTTGGTGTGTGTGCATGCGTGTGTGTGTGTGTGTGTGTGTGAAAAATTTCAAAACTCATGATTTTATTCGATTTGTTCATTTTTGGATAGTTAGAAGTTTAAATATTTGAGAGGGATGCTAACAGTTGAATTTTTTTAGATAAACACGATGGTAATTCACATGATTCACAAATGCTTGGTGCGTGTTCTGATTATGCGGCGAGTCCTGATACCCATGGAACACCTCTAAGTGCAGCGGAGTCAAATGTACCATCAAGTGTTGCCGGTACACTAATGTCAGAGAATGCTGACACACCACAAACTGTGAGTATGTCTCCGTGTGGTGATGTTATTCAGGAGCCTCCAGATTCATCCGGTATTATGGTAGCAGCATATAGTAATGACGATCACTGCTATACACCTGTCAGTGAAATTCCTAGTCATTGCCCAACATCATCTGACCAAAACATGGAATCCCCGTACCAAAATATTACGTCGTCACCTAGGGATGTTCCTTCTGAACCACTTCAAGCAGTGTCCAGCCAAAGCGATAATGATTCTCAAATAGCGAAAAATTTGCCGCTGAGTTCTGGTGTCAATACCACACAATCTTCAGTACAGCTGCCTGCCGCATCGGTACTCCAAAATGTCGTGCAGTTGCAATACATGAATGCTCCGTCAATGCCCTGTGTTCCAGGCAGTACCCAACCTTACTTTTCTAGCGTGGTACCCACCATAAATCAGTCTAAACTACCAACAATATGGATTGGACCAATGATGACTAGTCTTAATCCTGTTCAAGCGCCTTCGGCCTTGCCAGCTTGTGCCTCATTACAGAAAGAAAATAGCTGCCCTGCTCCAGTTCAATATTTTCAATTGAACTCTACCAACGTAATGGCACAATCAAATTCAAAATCTTTTACACATTTTAAATTCGGTCCATTTCATGAAAGTCAGCCCACATCAGCTCCCACCGTGAGAACAACATCTCAAAACAATTTGCAGAAAAAAACAAAGAGCCTCGCTTGCAAGCAAATTAAAAATGTGCACGAAAATGCAGCAACTCCGTGCCAGGTGCCACAACCGTGTTCATACGTCGAAGTGCTTCCAGATATTCTGAACCACCCTGTGAATAGTTCAAACCAAGACTGCAGTTCTAATCTCTCAGAACTTCTGTGCTTAACGTCGTCTGATCCTGCCATTACGCTTTACAGTCAAGACATGCAGGGACACCGTGTGGATAATTTGTCTTTTCTGAAACGTATTTCCAATACATCGATCAGTGTTTCTGGACAGCTCCTCAATCTAACACCACACAAGTCCTCTTCTGCAGTGCAGTTTATCACACTCTCTCCTGGTAAGTTGGCATTGTTTACCTACAACGTTTACTTCTTTTACTGCTCAATTCTTGATGTTGTGTATGCGTGAATTTCCACTTTTAATGCAATGAAGTAGCTCATCGTTGTAAAATGATATTAATGATTCTTGCTATGTGTGGTTTAGATGCTTTAAAGCCCGTTGCAAATGCTACGAGTGCACTGCCCAAGCCACAGTCTTTGGATGAAAGGACAAACTGCAGTAAACCTGCCGAAAAGCGAAGTTCCTCTTCTAGCCAACGAACAAATGCATTACATACGAAGCCAACAAAATGTAAGTTTGTTTTTAGTGATGAGCAGGCAAATTTACACAGATTTAATTTGGAAGTATTTATATAAACTTTTTTGGATCATATGGATATTTTATTAACATTAACGGATATAATAATGTGCAAGACATTAGAACAATATGCTTTTATTACAAAAATATACTTTTTTTCTGTAGTCAGCTAAGCACTGCAGTCAAATGTTCACTCTTTTAATGATTGTACATGTACATCATTTAGCAGTAACTCTCAATAATTATTTTATGTAATATATATCGGTATTTGCTTTTGCCTCACCTTGATAAACATCATTTTTCCCGACAGATCAATTTTTAAATAAAATTAATTAACTCGTGGTATTTTCAGGTAAAACTGGAAATGGAAAAGCAGCAGGCACAAGGAATGCGATAACAGTGGGTAATCAACGTCGGAAAGTTATTTCAAAACCACTCGATTTTGGGGGACATTTACCTGCACAGAAACCAGTACGAAAAAAGCAAATGTTGATGCTGGACAGTAAATTGAATGCATCGACAATTGAGAATGGTAACCAAACTACTCATCAACAACACCATTCTAATGTAGAAAATATAAAGAGTGCTGATTTTCGTGTCATCGCCCCTTCTACGGAAAATGCAAGGAGTATGCCAGCTCTAGACAATTTGAGAATCATTACAACAACACGGACGTCGCGTGGCATTGGCTCGAGTGAAAAAAGTCCGCAGCTTACTAGTTTAATTCAATCTGCCAGCCTTCTTAAGACTGCTCATCGAGTTCAAGGAGGGGAGCAAACCGTATCCCACGTGCGCGCCTTGGATTTCAGTGGCCCTTCGAACCTAGCAGGAAAGAAGAATTCACAAAAAGAAACTCAACAGAACGTTCAGATTCATAATTCCGAGTCAAAGTCCAAAGATGCTAACATTTCAAACAAAACAAATGCAAAACCAAAAGTTGCTAAAGGGACTGTGAAAAACAGTGAGATAACCAGCAAACGAAATGTGAAGGCCAGATCAGTCAATGGACCCTGTCGGAAAGGTACACAATTAGCGCAAAGTGAATCTATAAAAAACTGTATACAATCAAATGGAAAAGCAAAAACGATAGCCGAGGTTGCCAGTGCTAGTCCATGTACAAAAAAGCGGACAGCCAGTCAAGCGAATCTTTCTCAGGTAATGTTCACCCTTATAACGAACTTTGGCATAGTTTTGTCTTTGCTTGAGGATTATCATTTGAAATATGTTCTTTTCAATTTTATTCAGAAAATTCAGACACCTGCTAAAAAATCGAAAGGCACTGTTCCTGGTAAGGTTTTATCTGTCATGGATATAGAGAGATTTCTGTCTGGTCTTCATTATGAACAAGAATGAGTACTAACTGGTATGTTGAATTATATTACAGTTTAAATGCTCAAACGTTGAAGTCTGTCATCATTTCTGATGCAAAATAAGTACATATTATTTCTTTCTTTTTTTTAAATCCAAAGCTTATTTGCATGTGTGTATTGAAAATGATGGACATAAACTTGTGGGCGGTATGAAGCAGTGTTTCGAGGATGTTGTTTCATTCACAGAAGACTTGTGTTATGTTCAGTTTATGAATTCTATTTTGAGAAATTCAAATTATGTTGTTGGAACATGTACGTGAATGTGTATGGCATGTCAGTGATGCAGATGTCAAAGTTGGTATGTACAGTAGCAGCATCAGTTGTTATATCTTAAAATTAAACTTTATTTTGAGTATTGATTTACGTAACATTTCATTTGATTCAGAATGACATTGGAGGAGAGCGTGGCAGTCACAAGTTAATGTTTTTATTTCTTAACGTGTGAAGTGAAGTTGCATGTCCTCTAACATGCATTGGCGTCACCAGCACCAAATTATTGAGGAGGGAAGCGCAAAAAATAAAATGGGAGCTTCTCAAAATCGCCGCTAGATGGCAATACCCGTGGTTTGATGATTGCGCTGTTGTTGGCGCCATGTTTCGTGTTCTATTTCTATTCCCGACCGGTTGTTCGAAAAACTGAAGATTTCTCATAGTTTAAAATATTTTATGGATTAACAGTTGTGCTTTTACATCATTTTGGCGCGTAGACAGTAACTGTGCATTACGCGTATTGCTTGGAGCTTCTTGTGGACAATTACATTTTAAAGAAATGGACAGCGCATTACGGTAAGTAATCATATCGACTTGTTGGAACATGTTCATGAAATTTTTTCTGATTTGATGCACTGTAAGTCTGTAAACCGCAATTCTGGTGGACAGAGCGACGACTTACAGCACGGAGGGATATATCCCTCGTGGCCTGATTAATATACACTGGTTTTATATGCATTACATCAATTTACATGTACACACACTGCATACAAGGGACTCTAGTTGGGGTCTAATAGGGGCGGTCGCAGCAGATTTTAGGGAAACTATCCCAGCATTTGTCGTGAATTGATTTTGGGAAACCACGAAGACCACAATCATTATAGCCAACCCGGGGTTTGCACCCAGCTCTCTCGAGTGCCAGGTGAGTTATGGTGTGATAGGGTCAACATCTCCAATTTTGTCATGTACGTCTTGACGTTTATCTTACACCTAAGCTGGTTACATGAGAGTTCGTGGCACCTCAAACGAACTGCAAATGGCATGTAAACAGTTTGAACAGCTTTAACTTGAGAGGAGTACGTGCTTTCAGACTGAAAATATGGTTGCTACGTATTTTCAATTCCCTCTTCCAACAATCGCTAAACTGTTTAAAAATGACAGTATGACAGCATGGGATTCTGTATTTTTTTTTCTGATGTTTAGAAAAATCTTTCGCTTCCAGCTCTCCATCAAAAATAAACCCTAGGACAAAACGCTGCCCTAGGTAGGCGTTCAAATGTTATGTCACCAACTTAAGGGAAGAGGGGGGGGGGGGGGTCAACATCCGTGCCCTGTCAGCATCTTGGCTTGTGGGTCGAAATCCCATCATTTTTTGTCAAGTTTCGCTTATGGTGTTTTTTCCCTTCTTCATATCAGTCGCTTCATTTTTAATTTGTGATCAAATTTATACAACAAGTCTTATTTTTATTTATTTTACAAAATTTTGTAAAAAATTCATACAAAATTCATATTGCATTTTCTTCAACGAAATGCAGAATTTTTAGGCAGAACTTTTTACAATCTGGTCACCTCTGTGTGGGCTTCTACATTTCTTTAATATGGGAATTCGAGTTTGAAAGGTGAATTTCTTTTTCGTAATAGTCCTGCTCTGTTTTTTATTCGGAATAAACGCCCATTTAATGCTTTCCTCATGAACTTTATTTAATAAGCGATTAGATTACTACAAATATTGCTTTCAAAAAGTATTTTATATGCCGTGGTGTTTTTCGTCCAATGACATCATAATTGCAGGATAGGTTGCAATAGTTGCACATTTTTAGTTGAACGACCATGGTCAGTTTTTGAAAAAAGAGCCCAGTTGGGGGAGGGGGCTTTAAGAGACTTGTTTTTCTTGGCAAAATACATTGTGCGCGTTAATCTGAGGCCAAGCAAGATGCGCGTGCCGTCCGAAACTGGACCCTATTCATTCTCGAATTTTGTAGTGTATTACTTTTGTTGACCAGGACTGAGGCAACATCAGTTGGTAAAACACGAGATGGGGGTGTTCGTGTTATTCGGTTCAGTGAATATCTTGTGTATACAGGCCGGAGGTTCAGAGGTTGAAATTGGAAAGGCGCATCAGTTGGACCATGACCCTGTGTGTTTTGACCTGCATAGAAAATGGACAAGCACAAAAAATATCTGAAAATTGGGCGATAAAGAGGAGGAGAAAACTAATCCTCTGAAAAAAAAGCGGCCAGGGCAGCTGCAGCAGCTGGACAGGTCAGACTGTGGCCCTTTGGTTTTGCCCCAAGCAACCTTAGGCGACTGACCATTGGCGTTTTGTTTCCCTCTCCCTTAGTCTTCTCGCTGGACATTCAGCCACAAACATTATTTTCGTTTTATGTCTAAAAAGTGGGATTTCATTTTCCATGGCTGGACTTAGTTAATATACGACTGGCATCCATACAAAATTTTCACATGATTTTTTTACAAAAAGGTCGATTGTCCACCCTCAACGTTTTTCGTGCACTTTGCCCAGTCCCCCTGCCTTCGGCTTGAAACTGGACAATGGCCATCGGACGGCCTCTTTTCTAGGACCATGGCTAAATTTAGGCTGGGTCGTGTAAGTTGATAAGTTTTAGATTTTCCACCATTTAGAATTGGAATATTAAAAGGAAAAGTCGCCGGTGGTTGTCATTCAATCTGCAGGAACAAATAATATGTAAAAATATAACATGGCCTTTTCTGTCCCTGGTCAGTCTTTGTCCGAATTTGACAGACCATCAGATTCATATCGTTGCAATCGCCGTATTTTTTACCGTGAATCACTTTTGTCTATTTTTAGATGCGTTGTAGTGGCTCAGCTCAGCTCGACACACATGGACGTTGATTTAATTTTTTTTTCAAATCTTGTGGTTGAATTATAAACGTGCATGTTATGGAGATTCTAAACCCCTTTTGCAGTGATTGAAATTTAGAAGTGACCATAGTGACCTTTTCAAACGTTGAGTCAGTCATGAAAATATGAAACAGCTTTTATAATTTCCAATGTTTGCTTGCAAGCTTGAACCCACTTTCATATGGGTTTGCATGATTTGCCATAGTCTTTCACCTGGTGACCTGGTGGTGACATGTTTGAACAGACTCACATGCACGATTTACGTAGCTTATAGCATCATAAAATCTGCTTGTACACATAGTAAACATTTTCGATAAAATGGTGAACCTTCTTCAGCTATACCACGACAACCCACTTTGAGAAGCGCTGATGCATTTGCACGGACAAACGAATTTTTAAAACATTCGTCATAGATTATGCGTGTATAATTTGCATCAAAAGTGGAATTCCTTGTTTGATCGTTCAAATTATACAAAGCATTTAATGATTTACGTGTATATAGCCTTCTTCAAAAATGATCAATACTCGACGTGTTCTTTGTTCTTATTTTTGAATCGACAGTGTTTACAGTTCCTTTGTGTCATACTGGACGTGTAGCTTACCTGCCTACTTAAAACGTAATTGAGAAGGTTGCGTGGGACTCGGGGGCCAGGGGTCTTTTTTATTCGTTTGATGGACGTTGTCCAAAGAAGAAATTGGCGAGGTTGTCAGCCAGAGCGGGCATGTGGCTGACCGGTGGTGGACAGACAGGTGGATGAGCCGCAGTATTCTTTACGCAGGAAATCTTACTCCATAATTTCCTGACTATTTTTTCGGGGGAAACGGAATTATGTAAAATTGCTGTTATGATTTATCCTGAACCGAACCACCCCATCGCCATTGACAACACCCGTGGCATCCCGGGAGCGCTATTATCATTGAAATGACGCTCGACTTCTCGTAATGCTGCACAGAAAAGCAAAGTTTACCTCATGCAGTGGACTTTTCATCTTTTCTGGAAGGCGTGCAGGGATAAACGCAGGCTTGGTTCGTGTGGGAGGCTGCATAGCCGCTTTAGAAACCTGTTTTGCGTTATTATTATTATATGCAATAGTCTTTTTCCAATCATCCCACATTTACATATGCATGGTAAATGGCTCCCATCAATGAAACAAGCTTTTCGTTGTGAAACTGGAATGGCACGATGATGACAAACTTTCAGAATACATGTATGTCATCACATTTTGGTGATTTTCAGACCCCTCCCTCGTGATACCATAGTGAATTAAAATTTGTTCGAAAAAAATGTTTATCAAAATTCATGCGTAAGTATAATTTAATGATTAGTTTGAATTTAATGAAAGTTTGTCATTGTCGTGCATGAATTTTGATAAAAAAATTTTCAGTCATTTTCAGTAATTTAATCACACAATGATGGCAAATGATGGACAAGGTTGAATTATAATTTCAATATATGCAGAAGGTACACATGCACATGTATATAGTATATACAGTGTATATGTAGGCCTATATATCGTGTTAGATACATGTGCCCTCCGATTTTTGGGACTGCATTTATAAATAGCATGTGAAGCAAATTTTAGTAAATTTAATGAGAATTGAAATTAGATTTTATCAATTCTAAGAAAGTCAAAAGTGACTGTACTATATAGAATTGAGGTCAAAGTTAAAACAATGGATTCTCTTTGAAGAAGATGCAATGGCAGCTTTGGGGTAGATAGTAAATTGAAAAATACTAATTCAATGATTATTGTTCTTATCAACGGATAT
>JAQFYZ010001654.1:0-21840 GCA_034695085.1 Cylindroiulus punctatus
GACAAAATGTGACAAATGTCCAATTCTTGGATGTGACAAAATGTGACAAAATATGACATAGCTGGCCACATGCCTGAGGAAGAAATACCAAAAATATATACTGTATATTTTCTTTTCGTGAAAAATAACGTTGCCAACGTTAATTTTATACATCGTTTCAATGCATCGTTGCATAAACAACGGAAAATAAAAAATTAAACATCCAATTTTCCGATCAGCAACCCGCTATAAATAATATGAAGCCAGGCATTGGCATGTCATAGTACACTATAGCAGGTACATGCATGCTTAAAAATCATTATAGAGAATAACGCTTGCATGTATACACATATAATTGGGGCCCTTGTAAAGTTGATGGACCAAATATACATGCAAACGGACCACTTTCAGTACAAAAATTGAACTTTTTTTAAAGTGAAGAAATGTGCTTTATAGACCAGCCTTACCTTAATTCTTTCGTGCATGTCTGAGGCCTTTTTTTCTGACCAGCTAAATACAACCATTTGCATGCATGGCTGAAGTCGCCATCTCAAGCGTGCATCATATTTTGATATGTAGTAAATTGTTTCTTTTTTACAGTTTGTCGGTCGTGCATCGTTAAGTACCTGGAGACGAGCAAGTTCTGTCCGATTTGCGATGTTCAGGTTCACAAAACCAAACCACTCATGCACATTAGGTAAATTAATTTTGCCAACAATGCATGCACGCGTGAATTATGGACGCTCGCAGCGCACCTATTGTTCGGCGCTTTCATTTGTCTTCCTCTGATTTTCAGATCGGATAAAACACTGCAGGATATCGTTTACAAACTGGTGCCAGGTCTGTTCAAAGGTAGGCTCGTTTTCGTATAGATTAATTGCTGGTCAACTTCAGTTGCCAAACCTGTTAATTGACCATGTCATGCACTGCACGTCGTGAAGAAACGTGAACTGGGAGGCGAACCTCATGCATCAGTTGCACGATTAACCCGTCACTGATGCCTAAATTGCAACATGCATGTTCAAGTTACTAATTTTCTAGCCCCAAACTTTCCATGAACGGTGAATTTGACGCATTTTTTACGAACCTTGAACATGCATGGAATTCTTTTGAAATCGCGTTAATTCGAAATTTGATTTCAAAACTCACCAGTCTTGGCATTCTTAAGTTATTTGTTCTGCTCAGAAAACTGCTTCAAAACAACGCAGATGTTAGTGAAGTTTTCAGAATACCCAACTTGAAAAATGTCAAAATCTGATGTGTTGAACTGAAGAATGTACTAAAAAAGCGCCTGTACATAATATACATTTGTCAAAAAAAAAATATATGTTCCTAAAAAAACATGTGTGCATTTACCGTATACCCGGTATATATATTTTAGATGTATTTAAAAACAGTATATATATGTAAGCCTATGCGTGTGTGCATAGTCATGTACATGTAGAATGACTTGATACATGTATATATGAGTTAACAATGCGTGCATGTTTAAGTATCCCAGCATATATACATTATTGTCAATTCCTATATGGAGAGACTTCAGAAATTTGGTCGCTATGTAGAACCATACACATGTAATGTGTAACGTTTAGCTATTTCGCTAACTTCAAATTTGAATCCGTTTTCAGGTGAAATGAAAAGAAGGCGAGATTATTATGCAAGCAACCCCGACGCAGGTAGGTCTATAGTTCTTCCCTCTAAATAGGAGTTCAGATATATTGCAGTACATATCTGAATATAACTGTAATGCAAATGCATGCTGAAACTGATCTTCCAAATCAACGATAACCATGATTCGTTTGTTGTCCAATTTTAGTTTCATCATCATTGGGTTCTTTGGAGGACCGAGGTGTGCAAGCTGAACGATTCATTTACACCCCAGACGAGGATATAAGCTTATCTTTGGAATATTGGACTACTGAAAGGTAAGAAAAGCTATACTCTACCGTATACATGTATATATTTTAGATTGTTCGGCAACAATATAACGTTTGTGCGAAATAGGCCTAGGATTCATGCGCATCGCGAAATATCATATAGGGACTGTACACTTTTGATTCGGACAATAGCTAGCCCATATATGCTTATCTATTTTTGGAAAGTATATAGTATAGTTTATTGCACGCCGCGCTCATGACGCCTTCATTCTGTATATCTGCAACATATATACAGATTTGGAAAACAAGCATACGCATATACTTTGGTGGTTTCAGCGGGTTACCCCTTTTTATCATATCCATGCATGTGGATTAAAAAAAATTAGGGTCCTACACACTTTTCACAGTGATGCAACGCCAAATACAGAATTATTTCTCAGTATTTGTAACAGTAAGCAGTTTTATTAATTACTATCATTTTACAGTATAATTACAATATATCAAAATTTTAATTTCACAATTATTGTAATGATTTGTGACTTAACATGCATCTATAGTCCAAGTATGTATTCATCGGGGCCCTGCGTATACAATAACCAAGTATTCTAACGGAATCTGCCCTACGCAGAGTTATTCTTGAATATGCGCCAATGATAGCATTTGAGCCATTCTGCGCGTAACCGCGCGCGATGGCGCCAAAATGGAAACATCAAAATTTGCCGACGCGCTACGTGTATATCGGATCGAATATGGCTTTGTGACAAAATTGCTAACAGCTTAACATTTTAGGTTTTCCATTTTGTTTCTATATATGGGCTATATGGATCAGTCCACCTCAACATTTTAAAAATAAATTTGAAAGCATGAAATCTTTTGCCGATGCTCTTGCTAATCAAAAAAAAAAAAAAAAAATGCCGAACTTTATTTGTTAGTAAAATATCGATAATCGATAGTGTATAGGAAACTGATTGGATAGGCCTATATACGTATTTATGTGTAGTGATATTCTCAATACCAATTTTAAATACTATATTTTAAAAACCCCACTCCATTTGTTGGAAACCATGCATGTAGCGGGGTTTTGAGCTTTGATAACTTTGGTTCGGGCTAATTATTTTTTGTAGTTTAAACCCCCCAGTTCAGGCGTTTCTGTTTGGCGCAACATGAGACATGAGCGCTTTTTTCAGAACTTGAGCTGGTGGTGTCAACTTGAATATGTACATTTACATTATACGCAAAAAAGTTATGAACCTATACTGTTCACGAGTAAATGAAAACGAGTACATGTTTCCGAGTAAATCTATTACAATGCCTACATTCCATAGTTTCTGTAAAAACCACAAAAAACACTCGCAAAAGTAATGAAATTGAAGTATAGAAAGCAGAAAATTTACTTGTTTGCCGCAAAAATTGACTGGAACAGTGTCGCGGACTTTCCGTGGAGGAGTCGTACAATGTCACATGTTCTGACAGTCATACATGGTAGTATAACTAAAATGAAAATTCTTTCCCCGCTTTGTTCCACACAGCCCTAAACATATGCGCCATTGCTGCCACCTCCATCCTAAAGTTGAACCTAAACTCTATAGGGTGGGCAGTGTAGATGTTTAGGGCTGTGTGGAGACAGTCCTGCTGGAAATCTTCATTTTAATGACAATATCATGACTACAAGAACATGTAAGTGTGTGTTGCATCATAAATTAAAAGAATGTGCCAGGAAATTAGAGTTTGAAGATGGTAAACGTGTCCTCCATATATGTTCCAATTCATTCATTGCCCCAAAATTCTGCATTTTAAAGCCCATATGCTGTTATTTTGCAAATGGTTCTGCGGTTGCTTCGTAAGCTATGTAATGCAAACGTTATAACAGATGTACTTTGAAACATGTACTCCTTTTTTTCATTTACTCGTTAACGGCAATTATTATACCGTACACATACACTGCAAACCGTAAAAGTACAAATGCAGTTTTTGTGGAGTACAAATGTACATTTACGCCCTACATATTTATCATATATTTACCCAAAGGGATGAAATGATTTAAATATTTGTACCTCAAGGTACAATACGAATGAATGCAAATGTGGACTCATATGTACCCCTAGGAACACATGCCAAGGGTACACGTGCAATCAACATATATACCCATAGGGTGTGTATATAGTTTCAAAACATTTGTACTTTTTCCGTTTAGAGTGTACGTTCGCGTGTTTAGAAAGGCTCGTTTTTGTTTGCCGTCGCGCTAATCAAAACTCCTGAAGTGGGAGTAATGTAACCACAAGAGGAACTAACTCGATAAAAAAGTTAGAACTGGTTCTACCCGTTGTTAACGCTCATAATCCCCCCATTCGCTCTCCGGGCTCGTTTTCTTTGTTCTCGGCCATATTGCGCGCCGCCCAGTGTGCCCCAAATCCGAGTCCGATTTCCCCTAAAACCGGCCTTTCGACGCTTGCCGTTGTTTGACCGTTTCGTTCACCCCAGTTTTTCGGCGTTATTTGTTACTACCCTGACGCTGAACGGTTTCCTTGTCTCATTCGCCTCTGCTCACAACGTGTGCCCCCTGCGGTTGGTGACCGCTTTTCGGACCCCAGTTAGGGATTTTTGGAATTTCCCCCTGTCGCCGGCTCTCGTTGGCGCAAATCATCGACGGACCGCCCACCCTGTCTGGCATTGGGCGGCGCTTCACTGGGATTGGCTCTCTGCGACTGATTGACAGCTGAGGAAGGCCCGCCCATCTCGCCGTTTAAAGGCGATGGCAATGGGCTCACATTTTGGATTTCGTTCAGTTTTGTTGAAACTAGAGCTGTTTTTAATTTCCTGGTTTGAGGTTGTTGGAGCGGGCTAATCGGAAACGAACTGAAAACGTCATTTCCGACTTCTTTGCCGGAAAAGCTAGAGTTAGGCCTAAGGACGTTCGATTTGGTGGCCAAGGCTCGTGCTTGAAGCGCTGTTGCTGGTCTTTTGCCGCCTTTTCGTTTGAACATTTCGATCTGTAAATGGCGTTTTCGGAAGTGTTTCGGAATCAACTTGAGGTGGAATTGCATGCCTGGTTTTTCTCGTTTCTGTAGGTCTAACTTGTGGCCGCTCGGCGAAAGTGTAAATACTTTTCCGACGCTTTTTCACAATATTCGGCTAGTTGTTCAAGGCTTCTTCCTGTTGAGAAATCCAATTTTGCTCACAAAATAATTACTGCTACTGGAGTATACTGTATATCGTGGTGTAAAATCACAGCGCTGATTTTGTACGTCCATTTCTGAGCATAATCGAGTTGACCCCGCAAAGGTGCTCTGAATCGCATAGGTCACAGTTTCGTTGTGCACAAACAGATGGTCCAATCAAATTGGGTATGAAAATAATTTTCTGCAGCATACATCTGTACAAGCGTATACCCAGGTTTGATACAAATTTGTTGTACTAACAGATTATGTCATTATCGTTTTTTTCTCTCTCATAATTTTCGTATCTGCGCTTTAGACCATCGATATATGCCTAATAAATATACTGTATACATGTGCTAAGGATCAATTCTGCTTGGGTTCCCTATATAGCATACACCGTTTTTCACCATGCAAGCTATAATAAGGCTATTGCTGCATGGTTATATGCATGCATCGACCATATACCAATTTGTTGGTTGCGGTACAAGTGACTTAAATCCTGCATGGGTTTGTAGGAACCCTTAATTATAATGCCTATATATCCCATATCACGATGGTGAGTAACAGTGTACAAGTATACTTCAGTGCGCTTGTATACACATGTATAATGATGACTTTTTGATTAGACTGCCACTGCAGGCATTGGTCACGCCACATATGCTGCATGGGCAACACATAAATGTACACTCTAAACGGAAAAAGTACAAATGTCCTTAAGGGTACAAGTGTTTTGAAACTATATACATACCCTATGGGTACATATGTTGATTGCACGTGTACCCTTGACCTGTGTTTCTAGGGGTACATACGAGTCTTTCATCCCTTTGGGTACATAGATGATATATGTGATGCAAATGTACATTTGTACCTTTACGGTTTACAGTGTATGGACAGGCTGTATGTACTATTAATGGAAACATCATGGAGACAGACTTGCCATGCATGTAAGCATGGCTTCGCTTTCAAAGAGAAAATGTATACCAAAATGCGTGGTAGGCCCATATAAGGTCTGTACAACCCACCCAATTTCACAGTAATGCGCTTAGGCCCATCGCTAAAAGGGCATGTAGTTGTGGAGTTAGCTGGAGTCGAACTCAAGTTTGGAGAAACAAAGTTCCAGCATATTCTCGGTTGTTAGGATGGGCTAACGGCCCTTTGTACGAGCCTAAACAGAACAAGCAAAAATAGGCCTAAATGGATAATTGCATAGCAAATGCATGGGCCCAAGGTTTTGGGGCCCTTTGATGACCCATGCATTATCGACCAAACGTTATTCACATCTTGTCTCGACCAACAAAAAAGCACCTATATGGGACCTAATAAACATGCACTTCAGCTGGTTTTTTTTTCCGTAAGCCTAATCGTTGGGGCCTAGGACCTTATCGTTTTAAAAATTCCCTATGGGTTGGTCATCTTTCAAACGTTACCACGGTGCATGTGTTTGTTCCACGTGCATTTTAAATGTTGACAACAATTTGTTTTTGTATCCGTCACTTGCCGCTTCACGGCAGTGGCGCCACTTACCAGACACGCTGTCGCCCGTTGCATCGTGGGTGTTCTGGCGGTGAAATCATTTTGGCAAAACACTGCTTCGTACGTCACGAACGAGACTTTCACTGCTTTCGGCCCTTTGTCCTTTCGTAAAACATGTAAAACTCACTGTTTTTCGATAAGGAACACGCAAATTGTTATCATCCAAAAAAATGTATGGGGGTCATGCAATAAACGGCGCGTCGTTCGTCCGTAAAAGCAGGACAGGTATAATACTGTTGCTGAGTGTCTGCACCGTTTGGTCACTGTCTGGCGACTGTCCTAACCGATCCCGTGACCCGTTTGGCAAATTGTCGTACTGACTCTGCGCGTGATTTCATGGCGATTCCAGAGCTGAAAAGGCCTAATTTTAAAGGCTTACTTCGTAGCTGGGACTTGACTGGTTTAGGCCTAATGCGTTTGACTGCAAGGAATCTGTCTGGATGCGTGTGAGAACAGTGTCAATAACAGCGTGATATGCACCAAACCCGTCAAGCTAATTGTGATTTATAAAATTATATTTATCCGTTAAATGTATATCCAAATACACTTGATGTGATTTTGATACGGCTAGTTTGCAATGGTTATATTGGAGAAAGCCACTAGGTATTTTTGGGGGTTATCAGCAATTTTTAGCAGGGACCGTTAGACATGGCCCCATGTCTATAGGGGCCTATTAGAATAATGCAATTTTTCGGATGCTTGCATACATGATATCCTGATTTTTAACGAAAGCGGGACGCGAAAGCGAAATAAGTGTAAACAATCTGCATACATGAAGTTACCCGGTAAAATTTTGAATATTGGGCGACTATAGGACACAAGATACTCTATGTAGGGCCTAACCATGCATTATTGCAATGTGCCATGCAGTGCTTAGGTGCTTCCCAAAAGTTTTCCAATTCGTTTACCCGAACCATGCACTTATATATCTGAAACATCCTTTTTCCCAAAACCTTTTGTCAGGAAGTCATGCATGCAGTTATATTTATGAATCCGCAAGAATTACTCAATAAGTCTATAATATAGCCCCGCTATAATAATTATATTTAGACCTAATGCGTATATATTTGTTCGATTGAAGGGCAGATAAATGCTTATGCATGAGACTCTAATGTATGCATGCACACTGTATAGTCTACATTGTCCTTCATAGGCCTATATATATTCCGAGGTATACAATGAAAGGGAAAACAAATTTTACACAAATGTGGGTGATTTACTAAGGTTTAGGAAGCATCAAATAATGCCTGGACTGAAAACCATAATACTGTGCCAAATTAGGTTCAGCATGGATGCATGCAAATATGAAGTTAAATTCGAAAAGCATGCGCAGACTGAATGAGCGTGTTTTAAACGATATAATTATTGATGTTTAGTCGTTTTGTATACACTGTAGATGTCTCGATGGCATTTTTTGTATATTGCGCTCCAAGCTTTGTCTTATTGGGCTTGAGGTTGGCCCGCATTTATATGGCGCTCTTGCGTTTGGACGAGATGTACTGTATTCCGCCATGCTTACTAAGAGCGCAATTTTCAAATACTGTTTCTCCACGTTGTGCGACGTATATACGTAATTTTTGATGATGTTCGACGTGTAAACGAACGCTATGATTGGACAAATTTAAGGGCCCACATGCGCCAAACATGTTCCATCTTTACATTATTATTGGTTATATTGCGTTTGCAACTTTGGAGGTGTGGATGTTAATGCCAAAAATGCTTTGGGCAAATAATTTATCATGCCTTTACCGGTGCATGAATCGAGAAATGGCATGATGTCGTTGTGTATGCATTTATAGGACCATACCGTTTTGATGTGTGGGGCCGAGGTGGTGACTTATTAGTTAAACTGTCGAAATTAACCAAATCCATGGGAGGAAATTTTCAAACTGGGAAGGGTCACGCTAAAATTCATTGGTTTACAATTGGATGTGGTACCCAATTCGAGTGATGTGACGTAATGAAGTGCTTTTGGATGCATGCGAAAGCTCTTGCATTCCGAAAACATGAGTCAGTAAATGCTTCATGCATGCATGTTATGTTTACATGCATGGTGATAGCCAGTGCCCACCCTGGAAATCCTATAAGGGAATTTGAATGGCAATCTGTTTATATATATATTGTGCTTATATTTCTGAAGGAAAATCTGCAATGTTGCAGTGCAATGTTCCTTGTAGTTTCATTATTAATATTTCTGAAAAGCATTGGTATACTAAAATCCATTATTTCCGGTGTATACATGTAAAAAAATCGTCTGTGTATACACTGCACGTATTGTTCGTTAACAAATACATGTAGTTGTGAATATTTTAAAATAATTGAGATCTATAAATCTGTTATATGTTGCAGTTTCAGGGCGTTCCTGTATTGGTTTTCATAATATTTCTTCTTTATCGGCGTTTCCGTTAATTATGCATAGGAACTTATTAGTATACCAAGTAGTTATTTATTAGGTTGTCCACTAAAAAGATATGCACGGATAATTTTTGATGTTGTTCTTTCCTCTAAAATTATACGTTTTAGAGGTGCTCAGTAATATATACAGTACAGTTTATTGCACTACACTGTAAATGCTTATAGCAGATCACCATTAAGTCTTTTCGATCAACATAATGTTTTTTGAACCTGGAAATGTTACAATATCGCCCTGAACTCAGGAACTCAGCAGTTCGTGCAGAATTTACCAGTAGTTAGAACAACATGCATGGACCATCAAATACAAAGGGTTATATGTATGCGATTGCTCTGTGCCTGCATGCGTTGATTTGATGCGTCCATTTACACATGTTGACCATGTACAACATGACATTGTTTTGGTTATACTGTCAGTGTTTTGGCCTAAGCATATATACTGTATTTTGGTAATTTGAAGCATTAGGCCTATGCACTTTATGCATGATGCATGTCGGTTTTTCATGTTTGAAACACTAATGCATGAAGCATGCATGGTGTATTTTGCTGTTTTGTTGGGCAACATGTATTTTTGCGATATTTTTGTTACCCGAATTAACAACGTTTAGGGCACAGTAGAAATTTTTTAGGTATTAGCTTTTTCGCATATTTACCTGTACACAAGCACGTTTTATACTTTATCTATACAGTATTGAAATCTGATGGGTTTCATGCAAGTGGATTCTGGATTTAGCGTGACTTCTGAGTTTTGAAATTCTTAATTTTTAAATGAACTTGGAATGGGATTTCAAGAACATTTGGAAATTTATTAAAATAACTCGCTTGCATGCATCATCTCAAGATGTATGAAAACTTGCAATAGGATATGTATGGTTTGAAAAGCATTGAAGGGATATGTAGACCAAAAACATGTCACGTACATGTAACTAATATTTATATTAATGGATAATTTTATTGTTCACGTTTATATAGGTCTACAATTCTTGTACACACGAATTTTAAGACTACACAGTAAGTCTTGATTTGAGGCTAATTGAATCGTTTCTTGTCTTTTCAGTAAATCCTTGCCAAACGGCGACTTCTCTAAGTTGACGTCAGTCGAGGAGTCCCCAACACCCCCTGAGGTATTTCAAAGCGAATTTTATGGAAATGTTTACAGCGTAATGACAAAATGAATGCATTTTCTGAATTCGTATGTTTTTGTTTCTTGCAGAAAAATCACAGGCGATATCTGCAGTCCCCTGCAGCTGTAACCATTTCTCACCTCAAAAAACTAATTCGTATTAAGTTCCAACTCCCACCTCCCTACCAGGTAAAGTGAATGCCTTGGAAATGCTTAGGGATTGCTTTTACTGTACGACTTGTCAACTAATATAAATTTTCGGCTTTAGGTTGACATCATTCATCAATCTGATGTCCTGTGTGATCACTACAGCTTGGTCGATGTGGCCTACATTTATTCATGGCGAAGGGTGAGTACTGGTTACACTTGACCAAGGTATGTGGGTGGTATTCAGATCAGATCATATCATGCATCCCTAGCAGAATGTTGGTAGGTGATTAAGTACCAAAAATTGGGTATATGGATCCCCAAGATGGACTTCCAAGCCTGGTAGCCACCAGGCTTGGAAGTTGGAAGTCATGGATTAGGGACATGGTATTTTTGCGTTTGCATTTCGGCACAGTGAGAATACCTTCCACTTTTCATTTACCAATTTCCATATACCCAATTTTTGGTACTTAATCACCTACCAACATTCTGCTAGGGATGCATGATATGATCTGATCTGAATACCACCCACATACCATTAAGAGTGTAGACCACCGTGTTGACAAACTATTAAACTCCAAATTATATTCCAAGATTAATCTAACCTTGTACAATTCCTGTTCCAGAACGGTCCAATGAGGTTCTTCTACAGGTTTGAGGCGCCACAGCTCGAGCCACCGGCGAAGCG
Organism: Cylindroiulus punctatus; assembly: GCA_034695085.1. Classification (NCBI taxonomy): domain Eukaryota; kingdom Metazoa; phylum Arthropoda; class Diplopoda; order Julida; family Julidae; genus Cylindroiulus; species Cylindroiulus punctatus. The sequence goes on from JAQFYZ010001654.1 coordinate 10,918, forward strand.
GCAGAAGACGGGCCACGAGGTGCCGCCGCAGACTCAGTCGATGGAAGCGGATCCACAGCCGGAGGCGCCACCGGAGGCTCCCCGGGAGCCACCACGCAGCGTCACTCCCAGTGCTCCAGCCAAAGAGCGCGAGGAACTGCCGCCAGCTCCCAAGAAGGACAAAACACTGGCTGAAAAGCTGCCGTTGGTGGAACTGGCCCCATTGCCGGTGCTCGCCCCCAAGCGGCGTCCAGAGGGCACGGCCAGCATCACCATTACCCCCATCACAACGGCGCTGCTGCCCAACGGCGTGGCTGACAAGACGACGCCCAAGGACCGAGAGCCGCACCTGCCGCCCTCGCCTGTTCCTACTCCAGAGCCACCGCCCCACGGCATGGTCATCACCAAGGTGACGGTGGAGGCACCTCCGCAGCGCCCCAAGGAGCCTCTCTCGCTGCCTGTCTCCCTGCCGCTGCCCAGCACCATGTCCGTGTCCGTGTCGCTGACGCCCTCGCCGTCACCGCCAGTGTCTGTGCCGGCTCCATCGCCCAAGACACCAAAAGCGCCCAAAGACCCCAAAGAGCCGAAGGAGCCCAAGGAGAACGGCGACGTGTACGTGACCACCATCGTGCCGATCACCACCAAGGAGCCGGCCACCCCGACCATCACCTCCAAGGAGGCATCCGACCCCAAGGACTCCGTGGTGCTCGTGGTCGTGGCCAGCAAGGAGCCGCCGGAGATCCCGGCCACCCCTGCCACCAACGGCGGTGGCCCCGTCAGCCCCTCCCCACCCCTCCATCTTCCTGTGCCGGACATCAGCATCACTCCCATTCCCACCCGGGCAGCGGCTGCTCCACCACCACCGCCCCCGGCACCACAATCTCCTGCCTCCTCGCGCTCCTCGTCCATCGTTAGGGACACCCTCAGCACCACCAGCCCCCAGGTGGAGATCATCAAGAAGGTGGCACCGGCTAGCGATGCCCCGGCCAGTGCCGCACCTACCGCCACCACCACCATCATCAGCACATCGTGCACGGACACCACCACCACCATCACCATTACGTCCACCCCTGTCCCGGAAGGCGCTGCCAATGCGGTGGGGAGCAACGGCGCTGTGGCCGAGGACGAGGAGACGCCGAGGCACGACAACTTCGGCGCTCTGGACCTGTCCAGGGGCTCCCGCTGCATGGTCAGCCTGCGGCCCCTGGCGCCCGCAGTCTTTGCCGCTGCCATGCCGGCCAAGCGGACACCGCCACCCAAGCCCGCTGCGGCCGTGCCCAAGCTGGCGCCCAGCCCCAACCCGCCCCTCAAGACCACCATCAGGGCGCCGCAGGCCCACCAGCGGCCCCTGCCCGCTGTGGCCCGCCACGCCCTCAACGTGCCCAGTCGCAGCTCCCACCTGCCAGTCGGCACCGTGCCCATGAGCAGGCCCTCCATGAAGCCCGTGCCCCGCGTGGCCAACGGCTTCGTGCACAGGCCCTTCCCCCAGCCGCAGCCCCAGCAGGCTCAGCACCACCACCACCACAATCACCACCACCACAGCCAGAACAGACCCAAGCAGATCCTGTCGCACACCGGCATGATGGCCGTCAAGCACCGCTGCATCACCCCCCTCGACAAGGCCGTGGCCGGCTTCGGCTCCTTTCACAATGGGGACAAAGTAGACGGCAGCTCGGTGAACATGTGAGGACCCCATATACAGTTTTTACCTGCTTGGTTCAAATGCTCTTGGGCGATGTCTTCGTGTCGTAATCCCCCCTCCCAGATGCACGCTTTGAGTATGCCAGGACTGTGCCGAAGAGCTGAAGAGGCTGATTAACCACAACGCCTGCAGTGCAACCAACTTGCGGTTTTAAAACCTGTGTGGATACGCATTTCTACCCACTTTCAAATTCGTTTAATTTTGACAGTGCCATTTACAGATTTGAACTGTGGGCTGGTTCCCAGGTTCCGTTTGTGTAGTTGCGAATGCATATTCACCCCATCGACCATCACGAGATATCAGTCGAGTACCGATGAAATTTTGGTTTTTCTGGTTATATTCAGATTTCACCAGTTTGTAATCAGTTTTTCCCGTAAGGGTTGTTTTGCAGTTTTTAGAATGAATGAGAAAGTGGAAATCATGTAGATTGTGGACAGCGTGGTTATGCCAGGAGCTGTTTCCCGAAATTCTGGTCATTGCAGGGTTTAGTGGTTGGAATCGCCTCGAGCGAGGCCAAGAAAGGTGGCACGATGGGGTTGGCGGTGTCCTTTCTCTATGGGTTTTGAGGTTCTGGTTAAACATTATAATAATTTTCACGGCATGGATGCTGATGGTCTCAGTAATGCGCCTGTCTTGCACCGTCATCACCATGGGTAGTGACGTACCGATGGCATCTCCAGTGTTTGTATTCCTATTGGTGTGCATGGGCTCGAGGAAGTCGTCGTACCGAGAAAAGCATCTGGTACTTTCTCAATTGCTCTGAACTCTTCTGATGTGGCACTGATGGCAGAAACATTGTAAATACAGTATTCGAGTTAATATATAGTCACACAAGTTTGCGGATGGCAGTTACCATGGCGCCGGACGTGTCATCTTTGCCAAGCTGTTTATGAAAAGTTTTTTTCATGCGCTTGTTGCTATCGAGTTGACAATGTGGACTTGGCTTTAGAACTAATGGACGCCGCATTCTGACGTATGCTTCAAGAGCCAAGAGGTGGTGCTTGTTGAGGCTGAGATTTGAGATCGTCGAAAGCTCTGAAATCCAAAGAACAGGTGTGATTTTTGATCATCGCCCCAGTGGACGCTGTTTCTCCTCTTTTCTGTTCGTTTTTGTAAGTTTATAGGTATATCCTGTTACGATCTAGTTGTGCGTTTAAATATTACGCTTGTTAATCTTAACTGCGTCCCAACAGTACCAACTATACATAACTTGTACATAAAACACTGCACGCCTGTTAATTTGTAAATGTGCACCTTTGTAATTATTGTATGGAATTCCTTCACATGAATTATGACTATTATTTTTTGGGCGTTTTAAGCCCACTTGTAGGTACAATACCAAAAGAGGTCCCCTCACGTGTTTGTCAATCGTGAATGTCGTTTGAAGCGAATTTTAAAAGCTTTAAAAATTACAAAACTCCATTAACCCAGTTAGATGCATTTAAAAGTAATCATGCCATCAAACGTTTTATACAAGAATTTGCAACGTCACACATAAAACTGTAGCTGGAGTAGCTGTACATAAAACTGATGATCAGAAGAATTCTCGTACACCTACTCACTGGAAGTGAATACCAACTTCCGGTGACGTCACCTTCCATTTTATCCTAACTCGGTGTACCTTATTACTAGAACCCTAACTTATTACGCGAGGTAATGCTCAAATGCTTGCATCAAATATATGTAAAGACTTGCCAGAATTTGGTTAAAACATACAAATAGAAAATTAATACATAAAAACTTAGTTGTCAAAATGTGTGGCTTGCTGTGCCGCCCTGTTAACTTATTTCGATGAATTTTTGTCATTCGAAAATAGCATTTCTGAAATTTTCTTATGAATGATCAATGAGATCATCATTAAAGTGAAAGCAGCACTTTTCAGGAACAGTTTCTAAACCGTTCGTACAAAACTTTTGAAATATTCATCTAAGAAAAGCTGTTAAATTATTAATTAATAGGAGTTACAATGAATTTCACTTCTATTTTTTTTTTTTTAAATGCGAAATCTGAGGCATTTGATGCGCCAATGAACATTTCCTCCAATTTAATTCATAGAGATCAGACTGATATAATGTATTTGCTGGGTTTGCCTTATTTTTTTCATTACTTTCACTCCTATTCTTTTTCAATCGGTGTGTCCATCATTGTAATTTTATGAACTTTACTTGCTTCAGCCTATAAGATGCTCCCATCAATCAAGGGTTTACATGCTTGTGACTGAACTTAGGAACAAGCACCTTCGGGCACTCAGACCTCCATTTTGCGGCATTCACCACAGGGTAAAATACGAAAAGAAATCGAAGTTTGTACCACAGATGTGACAAGTGAACGATACGTGTGATGTGTAGATAAACGCGCTATGTGTGAGAAAAATTGTAAATTTATTGGTTGGTACCAGTACGTGTATGTACTGCAAATGCGTGTAAGCACATGCCGAGCTTGATTTTGCATAATACGTTTTGTAAGGGAAGATTATGTTAGGGCCATTCGAAATACTTCATTCACTTAGCAAATTCGTAGGATTTTGAAACTGATAAGAATGAAAATTAATGAAAATTAAATTTGAAGCTGGTAAGCATGAAAATTTATGAAAATTTAATTGATAACCAAAAAAATCAATAATTAAAATGGTTTGATGGCAATCGGTGAAAAAGACATGCTGGCTTAACCTCTGCCCTGGCGTTTTATGTGCTGTGTGATGCAATTCATAGTGTTTATACTGGCTTTTGTTCCAATGAAAGTCAATTTTGAATTTTTTTAAATGTATTGTAAAACTGTCACAAATCATGGATTTTGACCAACATTTTTATTTACAAAAATAGCGATTTGACGCCCCCATTCATGACATGAAACTTGAACGTCCCTATTTTTCTACCGCTATTTTTCTACAAAAGTTTTGTTGTGGTCCTAGCGTTTTCGCCAGACAATGTTCAGTTTAGAACACAGGACAGACCACTTATACAGGTAATGATATGACAACAATGTTGAATCGCACCACACGCAAAACACTAAACGAATGACAATTACGTTTCCTGGTAATAAGAATTATCATGTACAAAAGCCGAGGTCACACCAGGCACGTTATTTCATGAATAATTCAAGGACAACAGTTTGTAGGCTCTCTGCATATCATGCAAACGAAAATTAATATTCATGAGAATTTTAAGACAATTTTTAATTTTTCATGCTTATGCTGCGTGGCCAGCCAAGGGCCCAAAGAGGCCAACTTCCCATCCCTGCTATTCCATTCTTCCCATCATCTCTCATTTCGAATCTTACATATTTCTCGTGTCGTAGATATTTTTCTTTCCTTCGACATCACATAGTTTTAATATAAACCGAATCTTCTATCTGTAAGTATGTGTATGTACAACTGATGTTTCGTCTCAAGAAAATCAATGGTGCTTCAAAAAGGCGCTTCACTTCTTTTGTAAAAACAAGACTTTCGCACTCATTGGAACGATGAAACCCGATTATGGGCATGGTATATTCCCCTAGTCAAACCGTGTATAGATTATTGTCTTGAGGTTGAGCGCCTGGTTTGCCCAGGCCCGAAGCTCAATTTCGCTTCTATCTATATGATTATAAATATGACTATAAAGTATTTGGATTGACCGTTCTTGTTCGGTGAAATGTATTCCTGATGACAGATATTGTGAATAAAATCAATGGTAAGATGTACTTCTGGGGGGGTTCTGTATTTCTTTCACTAGGTTTTGGGCAAGTGCAGTTTTGAGTTAGTCTTCGGGGTTTCAATTAGTTAACCGCTACTTTTACATACTTTTGTTGCATTCTGGGATGCAAGAACCTCCAGGACGGCTTTCCCACTGTCGGATTTATGAAGCCCACCCTGGAGGTTCTAGCATCTCAGAATGCAACAGGTCTAGTTCAAAAATTAAAGTTATCAAAACTCACCAATCTAGTTACACTTATGGCTGCTTTTAAACGTGGGTTCATCATTGAGCAGTTAACTATACATACGGATTAAATGGACTTACTTTTGAAGTTGGCTTAAATGGCAATATTTTCCAATTTCGTTCATTTTCATTATTTAACATATCGTTATTGGAATTCTTTCCTAAATATTAAATCCCTAACCATGGAGTTTGGAGACTGGAGAGGAGTATGGATGTTATAGGTGAGTTATTTATTTGGAATTTTCCACACGTTTCCTTATCGGTTTTAATTTCTATGTTTATTTCGTCTTATTTACTTGAAGTACGTATGTACTTTACCAAAGGCCGTTGGCTGCTCAGGCTATATCACTCAGTAAATTTTCTTAGATGACCACTGTTCTTTGATCCCGTAACAGTTTCGCCATACATTTTAGTTCAGAAGTTGATCACGGAGGTCAACAGTCATCACTCTGCCCCCTACTCGCCCCCTAGTAATCTCCAGCATCAATCAGTTGCACCAAGGGATGCTGGAGTCGATGCCTGCAACATCGCGAGTATTTGACCTTTATTTGGGGAAAAATAATACCGATCCCATGTTGGAAGTATACCCATGTCAGTTCGTGCGCAAACATAGGGCATAAATTGCTCAACGACTGACGTCCACACATCGAGCAGTTTTTATCGATTTCTGAAGTCATGTATAAAGTATTCTCAAACAGCTCTAAATCAGAGTGCATTTTCCGCAAGCTGTAAAATGTTTATTTTATTTCACACCTGGCATGCTCCACTCGTGCTCCTTTTTTAGGCCACACTGGATTTGGGCATAAAGTGTGACATCTCGGACAGTCCAGACTGCGGACGTTGACCAACACCAGCACTTCAACGTTGTGGAGATGAGCAGGCTAGTTGCCACTGCTGCAGTGGTCGTTGTGGCCATCGCTTGGTGTCTTTGGGACGTTTTCGACCCCTCTGCTCTTCGGGACAAGGTGGTGCTGGTCTCTGGGGCCTCCAGGGGCATCGGGGAGCAACTGGCCTACCAGTACGCCACTTCTGGTAGCCTGCTGTTCTTGGCGGCACGCGACCATGGAAGGCTGCTCCAGGTCGCCGCCAGGTGTCGCCAGCTGGGATCACCTCGGGTTATTGTCATCGCCGGGGACATGGGCGACGCCAACCACCGCCAGGAGGTGGTGCGGAGGACGCTGGACCTCTTCGGAAGGCTGGACATCCTGGTGCTCAATCACGCGCATATCAACAGACAAAGGCTCTGGAATGGCAGCGACGCTGACCTTGCTGCCTTGGAGCTGTCCTGGAGAGTGAACACGGTGGCCTACGTTGACCTGGCGACCAGAACGAGGGAACTGCTGAGCAAGAGTGGTGGTAGTGTCGTGGTAGTGTCCTCCATTGCCGGTCGAATTGGATGGCCCACCATAGCCGCCTACACGGCCTCCAAGTTCGCTCTTGAGGGCTTCTTCGGCGCCCTCAGACAGGAGCTGATCTTCAGCGGGGACAACGTCTCGGTGACCATGTGCGTGATTGGATTGGTGGCCACCGATACAATAATGGGCATGCTTGAGGGGCAGTCTACCAGGATGGTGGCCATCAACGCCTTCATTGGGCAGCCGGACTCGACAGCGGCGGCCATCGTGAAGGGCGCTGCCCTGAAGAAGTCGGTCTTATACTATCCGTGGAACGTGTACTGGCTTGAATTTGGGCACTTCGTTTTTCCAGATCTGATGAACCTGATCATTCGCTGGGGTTCGTGTCCCCCCGTAAGACCGGCGACCGGCTGGGGCACCGGTCCATTCCGACATACACCGCAGAATCTGGCCCAGCCCCATGACTGACTCGGGAATTGACCATCTCCATGGTCCATCAACCTGTCCATTGCAGTCTACATTGGTTCTGGTCTGGCGTCATGGAATGAAGGACAGCAAACTAGTGTGAACTAGTATGGAACCCCTTGCTTGCAATGTTACTTTATCGAAATCCTATAGCAGTGGATGCATACTACCTAAACATATTTAGATTAATAATGTTGTTTTATGAACGTGTTCACCAGATATCCTGGAGTTTAACAGTGTTTTCCTTGAAATTTTCTCGAAAAATTAGATCAATAATGATGTGGAAATGGCAATTCAACAGCGAATTTTGTTTTGAAAATTGAACTATGAACAATTCTATAATGCCATAAACCGATTAACGCATCTATCGTGAGTCATTGTTATTGTAATTGCCCCTTTTTTATGTTGTTTTGGTTCGAGGTGTCTTGAATCAAGCAACCACCATGCAGATTTTGGAATCAACTACAGCATACTCAATTTAAGTTAGGTAATGTAAAGCAGGTTTACATGGCTGGCTTACTTAGATCAAGGATTCAAGGTGCAGTATCTTAAAATATGCATCTAATAATGGTCTAGGTTAGAGCCTAGTCCTAGTCATAGTATTGTTGCAGCACACCCTGGTTGGCCTACAACGCTTCAGATGGCGCCAGTCACTCAAATTCAAGAGTTGTGATACCAACATCCGACTTTGACAGAAACTGGAGCATGTCATGTTTCCATATCACAGCGAAGATAACGGACCGCTAGCATCGATTTGGTTATCTGTCTCCCGACTGCACTTCACCATTGGAGCTTCGCCGTGGACCATGTCCCGTTGTTCCAAAGCCGCGGCAGCCACGTTGGCCACCGGGTCGCTGCTGGCGCTGGCGTCGCTGTGGTCTTTCCATTCCATCGTCTTCGAGCCATCATCCGTGCGCGGCAAGCGGGTCCTCATCACTGGCGCCACCTCTGACATCGGCGCTGCTATTGCACGTCAGTACAGCAGGCTTGGTGCACATGTACTTCTGGCGGCGTCGCAAGAAAGTGCCAACGTCGACTTGGCGGCGGCGTGCCCGACGTGCTACGTAGTCGCCGCAGACTTCTTCCACCGGAAGTCACGTCAGGACATTGTGGACGCCGCCTGGCGGCTGCTGGGCGGCCTCGATGTCCTCGTCTTGGCCCATGGCCGCTTCGGCAGGGCTGGCTGGTGGCTCGGCGACGGTGACAACATGACAACGCTCTTCGAGGACCTCAACATGAACCTCTTCGGCTATGCGGACGTCGTCTCCAGAGCACTGCCCATGCTGGAGGACAGTGGCGGGACAGTGGCTGTTGTGTCTTCACTCGGAAGCCATGTCGCTCTGCCCTGGAGAACAACGGAGGCGGCCAGCCTGTTCGCCGCCAGGGGCTTCTTCCAGAAGCTGAGGCTGGAACTGCAGCACCAGGTGTCGCCAGTGTCGGTCTGTGTGTGCTATCTGGGACGCCTCGACCAAGAAAGCAATCCGAATGGACACCGGAAGCCGGAGGACGCCGCCATGGCTCTGGTTGAGGCAGTTGCCTTGAGGCGCCGTGAAGTATTCTTCCCGGCCATGGGCGCCATGGCCGCATTCCTCAACGCCGCATTCCCTGGACTGGTGGAAAGCAGGATCCAAGGATTCGTCGCCTCTACAGGAAGTTGAGGACATTGTTTGGACATTGTTGTGCGGTCAGTTTGAACGAATGCATGCAGTGACATTGATCTGCTGAGCAAGGGGTGATACTGATGCATTGTATTTGACCACTGCATGTCGATTATCCAAAGCGTTTGCGGACAATTCACTGTTAATAATATTTTCAGTTTCAATAAATACTGTTTGGATGTGTATGCCTGTAGTTATGCAGACCCTGTACGGTCAGTATTACTGCCCTTATTTCCATTCTGACAATGATTTATCCAAAAAATTTGATGCAGACAACGGTCAGTAGTCAGAATGATTTAAACATCAATCCATAAGTATACTGTGCCCCTACAGTCAGTATTATGTCGATATTTTCTGTCTGTGAAATTGACAGTATTATTGATCGTGCAATTAAGGCCCGCACTAATGGTGATACTTATGCGTTGATGTTAAATAATGGCTATTATCCGGGTTTTTGGACAGTATCGTAATGAATACTGTAATACTGACCGCGTAATTGCACCTAATTGGGCGCTCGTCAATATATTGTGTAACAAGTATAGGTTGCTGTTAGTGTATTAAAATCACGTGGGAATACATTTATTGCTTTCATATCCAATTTGCAAGCGGACGTCAAACAGTCAATAATACTGCATGCCAGTTTCAACAAATGCCGACAGTAATACTGATGGATTAATATTCCATTCTGGTTTACGACGTTGAATTGCTGATTAAATACTGTCAATCAAGCATCTGATTAATTACTTTCAGTATCGAAATACTGACAGTTAATCTGACCAAATAAAGTCCGCTTATTGCAGACCTTACACTATAGTCGTCTCGGCAAAAGAACGAAAATATTTACAGCCAATCTGAGAGATTCGGCTTATCGATATTCTGTTTCAGGAGTTTCAGCGGTACAAGGAAAATGGCTACCATGCTCGATATGCATTACTGGATGGACCAATCGCAAACAGGAAATTGAATCCTATTGGTCTGAACGACGCCATTTTTTGTTCTTTTGCCATGACGACTTTGAAATGACGACATGTGAAAATATTACGCTGGCAACACTCAGCAACAGCCATGTAACATTGACTGGGAATGAATGACACCTTCTTGGTGATGTCATAGCAGGGACATATGGGTTAGAGGTTATGTGTACATAGGTGTCGCTGCCAGCGCCTGGTTAGTGTCGCAGTTTATTATGTGGAGTCAGATTGTTTCACGTTTTGCTCGCGTTTGAGACTTGGATTATATATTCGCGTTATTTCTCAGAGACTGCTGGATTATTTTCTACGAGGAACATCATTAAGAGACGAAGAAAAGGAGCCACGGGCGCAGTTTTCAAGAAACTAACGAAAATCTGAAATTCGAAATTTGACGTTCTACCTAAGCCTAACCAAGGCGGTCGCCATTCATTCCAACGTTTGAATGTTCAATTTCGACCTCGCGAATTCCACAGTTAGTATGCGAGCTGGGTCGGTTTAGTTATTTAATATTACAGTATATGTGTCCGCGTCTGACTAAAATCGCGATACGCAGTGCTGACTCGAGAATTTCACAAAGTTCAAAGGTAAGGTACCGCCATTGTAACGTTATGCCTGATTTTGTTCCATGATGCAATGCTTCCGAAATCGTGAGCGTTTATCTGTGGCCATTGCCAAAATGAAAGGAATACCAAGGTCGAAACCTTTGGACTTGAAGTCTAGTTGCCCATTTCACGTCGTTTTATAAGACTAGTGACTAGTCGAAACTAAGTAGAAACCATGATCTCTCTGGTAGAAACTAAGACTATAGTCAAATCAACGAGAGAAGACAAAAATGGCCGCCGTTCAACCAATAGGATGCCATTTCCTGTTTGCGAT
>JAQFYZ010001655.1:0-21828 GCA_034695085.1 Cylindroiulus punctatus
TATCACTACATATCAGTAAATATATACTAATATCAGTATGAGTTTTATACTGACCCATACTAATCTTTCCACCAGGGTATACATGATACGTGAAGAATTTCTACGTCTCATTACTCCAGTCAATTAACGAAATATCATTTCATCCTATTACTCTGGAAAATATTCAAATATCAAGCTCGTATTTCTGACTCATAGCAAACAGGTCAGCGAACATAATCGTATTAGTTTTCATAAGAACTCGTTATATCGTACATGTAATAATTATAACAAGCCTTCTAGTCTTATGAGCATATGCAATCTAATAATGTATGAACTCAAACCAATCAGTACTCCTACCAGATAACTCAATTGAACCCACCTATATTGCATATCAACTCAATAATTAACCAAAAATATTCATGGCTTTTTGGGGGGCGTTTGTTTCATTGTCAAGAAGCATAGAGTTAGTTGTGTAAAATACTCGCACTCGTTAATGCTTTAATTCACAGCTAAAGCATCGACATTTGCGTTCAAACCCATAATTATTCCCTGTTAAAATACACGGTTAAGTAAACAGTAACGAGCTGTTTTAGCATCAGCCTGAATTCAAAATAACAGCTGTTTCGTTGCCAAATTTCAAGATTTCACACGTGCTGAGGGCGGAAAATTACAAGATTGAAGGAAATAAAAATAAGTTAAGAGGAAATTTAGCCTGAATTTCGCATAAATACGTTAAGTCTGAACAATGTGATGTCTGCGCAAAAGGCTCTGCCCTCGAGATACGAGGCTTAATTTAATTCGACGATTAATTAAACTTCTGTAAGGATAGGGGATGTTGGGCACACAGCGAGAATTTCAAGCAACTGCAGACAAAACCGAAGGTTTCGAGTGTATGAAAACTCTTTTGTTATTTTCAACTGTCTATTCATGCAAGAATAATCTTAAATTCCTTTTGCGTGTTGCCTTAGTTTACAGCGAATGTAATTGCACATTTTTACAGTTAATTGGATTACAGCTGCAGACGATGAAAAATTTGAAGAGAGACGCAGATGGAAAGATAAACGAATTTCGGATAAAATTAATCAGCAGCTTTGCATTACGCCAAGAATTTTAATTTGAAAATGCGCAGAGAACTTCTGTCTTCTGACTCCAGTTTAAGAAAATTCGATTTACAGTAACAAAGACTCATGAAAACGTTAAGTCACGACTGTCTAATTCGTCATTACCTGTTGTTAAACAGAAATCGATTTCGTAGTTTGGTAAAATGATATAATGCTTCTAGTTTGCCATGGGTAAAACCATCAGTTTAATTAACCAGAAAAGCCAGATTCAGTAATCTTGCCAATTAGGCTGGGTGTAATAATCGGATTTACATACTTAACCAGTTGAGGTTCAATCAAAGTAATTATCTTAATTTACCATCTAATACGAACGCTAAAACTACTCACTCAAATTAGTGCAGGCTCGCAGTGAAACGAAATATCCAAAGTGACTTACCTACAAAGAAAAACAGCATTTATTAGATGGAAATACATACGATCAATAATAACATCAATTAATCTAAAAGATTAATAATGTAGTTCCCTCTCAACATTTCAACCAAGCAATCCCCAAAAAGAATTCAAATAGAGTGAATAGTTTAATAATTGAACTGTTTAAATACCTGAACATACACTGTACATTTACATACATATACATGTATATACAGAGATATGTAATAATCGAAATACTAGTTAAATTGAGTTTTTAACAGAGGAAATTAAAAAATATTAGGTTAAAATCAAATATATAAAATTAGGTGAATCAAAATGACTAAACGAACTCATTGATCGATGATATCAGTTGATTCGTTTGAAAAAGAAATACATGTACAAATATTAGTCTAGGTTAATAACTAGAGTAGAAAACAAAAGTTCAACCTCGTATTGTTGCAATGTACACAGAGACATTTGTATATAGTCAGTTTACATATTCATATTGAATATTCCCTATGGCACCCATAATGCACATTTTTATGTACATGAAATACAGTATTGTGTCAGAGTCGAACCTCTCTATGTCGGACACCTAGGTGCATGAAACACTGCCCTACTTTCGAGTCACATTCTGACAACGTCAAAATTCCTTAGGGTATCTTAAGATGGACTACAGCTTCACCAAAGAAGTAACACCCTGTATAAGCTTACTTCGAAATGTAAGGGTTTTGATAGAAATTCAACGAGCTTTCAGCATCGCATCGAGTACAAGTTGTATATGTGTGGTGAAGTACATGTTTATGGTATTTGTTTTGACAAATTTTATGTAGCCATTACGGAATGAAACCGCCATCGTCAAAATCCATGGGTCACAATGCCTGGAATGACAGTGAATCATTCCGTCCATAGATGTGTATGAAATATTGCGTTTCATGCTGTGCACAATTTGAGATCGATATCACCTCCTGCTGTTCATTTCATGTCTTATTTCTGACCTTACCATTTGTTAGGAGAAGAGGAAGCAACGTTTAAGGGGGATGGCTTCCATTGTCGTAAAAAGCAGGAAAAATAATTTGTATAAAAAGAACAAACATGATGGGAAGCCTATTTGAATTGGAGCTGGTGTGGATATACCACTTGTTACATAAAACCCTGCTTTCTTCAATATCTTCTGCCATAATGTTTAATTTACAATCGATGTATCGCGTTGCCAACTAGTACTGTCATCTCAAATTTTACCTCGCCTTTTTTCCCATTTCTTAGTAATAAAGGCCTGAGAAATCTGATATGTACGAAATGAAGATAGAAAAACCTCGATAAGAGATAGTCATGTAGTTTTTTTTTGTATAGGATCTATAATAACGCGACCGATGCGAAATGAAATATGCTAAAAAGGGGAAAATATGCAATAAATAAATGCAACCGACAACGTTGGAATCCTGAGTTTAAGTAATTTCATACCTCAATCAGATTCTATAGTCGTGAAGCTCATAGCAAGCATATTTCATAAAGTGAATTATTTAAACTTCATCAACTGCTAAACACATGTGCATGTAGGTGAGTACTGCAGTTGCATTTTAAGATCTTTTTAACAGATTTATTTTTACATTGTATCAGAGATGTTAGAATTTATTACCAATATCTAGCAAGATTTTCAAAGACTCATACTCTATGTTACTAACTTATAAACGTACATGTAACATGATGATTTGAACTGCTTTGGGTTATATTAATTTCTGTAGATGTAATGTTTCGTTCCAAGAAAAACATAATAGTTTTATTAATATTGGTTCATACAATAAATATACATTATACACGTTCTTTTACTTAGATGATTTTATTGTAATTTATACTGTACTTTTAGTCAGAGGATGCAAAATAGTGAAGGTATGTCATAACCTTTTCATAAATAACAGACTGCCTCATTTTAACATTCATCATCCCTTCTAGGCCCCACTCTCTCAATAAATGACACACATTCCAAAAAACTGTATTTAAACGAATTTGTTCTAACAACTGGATCAAATAGGATGCATTTTATCTCATAATAGCTCAATCAGAAAATATGGGAATGCTAAATGCACAGGAAAAAACGCATAGGTGAAATTTTATTTGGCAAAACTGTATCACAAATTATGACACCAATCACAGCAATGATGACCTATTCCCACTTCAGGCATTCTGTGTTGACCCCTAAGGTGATGACGTAAAACTCGAACGCCCCATTACATTCAAATGACTTGATTTTCATATTTTCAACACATTTCATCAGACTTCAAGAGTTTTCATTCAAATACTCTTGACTTTTGATCTGGCCATATTTCAGCCACCTTAATTGAATTATTTTGTGTCAATACAGCTTATTTCCCCTGCATGTTTTTACAGCGCGACATTTTTCTAATTCAAACTGTTAATTACGCTTTCGTTTGCTCATTAAAACGAATCCTGTCAATTCGGAGTGAATGCACCAACATTTGGGGCCAGTGTCAAAACACGAAAATGCCAAAGCGGTTCATCAGTTTAAACCACGCCTCTAATTGGCATTATCACGCAACTGGTACGAGAATTCGAGCAACATTGAGTTACGTGCCCAAGGTTGCGAAGAGCTGAAAAATAAATCTGATCCAAAAACCATAGACGTATTTAAATAATGATGGTTGCAAGTAGGGAAACCACTGCCGCTACCACACCTTTAATGTAGCCTATAATAACAATACTAATAATGCTGGAGCACGCAATTTCGATCTAGACATCGATGAAATAAACACCGTAACTGAATGCGAGCATCAGCCAAAAACGTATACTTATTTTTTTAAATATCCTATCATTTAAAAAATTATTAACATGTGCCGCTTACTGAAAGCTAGCTGATATTTTAAAACCAAAATTTTATTATTATTATTATTTATTATTATTTTACAAATAATATTTGTTGGCTTAAATAAAAAAATTAATTTTTTAGCCAAAAATGTATACTTATATTTTTCTTTTTTAAATATCCTATCATTTAAAAGGATTATCATATGTCGGTTTAATGAAAGCTAGCTGATATTTTGAAAACAAATTTATTTTTTATTATTATTTTACAAATATTATTTTTTTGGCTAAAATAAATTTATTTTCTAGCCAAAAATGTATACTTACATATTTTTTTTTTAAATATCCTATCAATTAAAAGAATTATCAAATGTCGGTAACTGTCAGCTAACTGATATTTTTAAAACAAATTTGTTTTATTTTTATTATTTTATAACTATTATTTTTTGGCTAAAATAAAAAATAAATTTTGTGTTACCATCCCAAACAGTACATCAATATACATTTTAACAAGTAACTATTACATGTAAAATTAACGGAACTGCTGCCAAAGTAAATTACTTTCTTATTTATTTACAACAAAAATATTCTTTCCGAATGCTAGCAGTGATTGCCCATTCGCAGGGGGCAAAAAAAATTAAATAAATCATTAAGGCTGTTTAGGGAGGTGAGGTTATGTTGTGTATGCTCGTGCATGTTGGGTCGTATACCCCATCTCCCCCCTCAATCAAAAAAAATCAAAAAATCATAATGGTAAATGTCCACAGTTTGGATAGGTGTCATCCTTGCATTCTAGATAATAGAGTTCAAAATGCAAAATTTGCGCACATTTCATTCATCATTCATTACAACTTGATTTCTTTAACGCCAGAAAGGTCAAGGTTCAAATAAAAATTCAAGAAAACTTAAATTTTAGTAAACCCTTGGTGCCTCTGGTTCCACATTGCAGTTTCATGTTTTTTCACTTGGATTTTGTTTTGCGTTACACGAAGATTCGATGTTACACACTCGGCCAGTTTTGGGCTAAGATTCGGTTTACTTTCGTTGAAGCAGACATGAAAACTTCACCAATTTTCACTTGATCGTGAAACGTATCCTGTGTGCGTTGGCCTGCCATTTAAATGCATTCTGGTGGGGTTATGGATATGAGAGAAAGCTGCAAAAAGGTTTCATATTCATGCAGATCGAAAGGTTTTGTGCCTCGCCGTGATTGGCCTTTGAATTATTCAAACCCAGTCCCAGCCAGGTTCCTCCATGTACATGTTTAAACAGATCGATCTTTTCTTGGGTGCCTTTTGAGAAGACGAACAAGTGTGACTTTTCCTATAGCCCAGCTCGTACACTTTTTATTCATTTTGTCCCTTAAAAATGCGACGCATAAAACCCAAATTCACCTCTCGGATGCCTGGCCCTGTTTTCTCGCCAATGAAATAGGAAATATATTTCTGGCAAAGTGACGTCAATAGTTCCCAACGAAAATCCACTGTGTGGCATGGAAAAAAGCAGCTAAAAGGCATCAATATTCGAGCAAACCTTCAACTGAAAAGCTTTGTAATGGACTTGGACTTTTTATTGTTGCACAGGTGACAAGAAATATCATTTATAATGATAAACGAAGCATTTTACCGTGCTTCCGTATACCAAACAAACTAGTTTTTCTTCTTCTGCTGATCGACTGAAGTGTTTGGGCAAAAAAGACCCCAGTTTTTACTTGGCATTGTACATTGTTGGGAAACTTGCTTAAAAGCCATACACACATCTCGACTTACACGAGTGAAAAGGCTCGCTTTGTACAATGTACCTGAGCACACAAAGCAAAAGGACCTTGCAGATAACGTAAACGAATGCTTTTCCAAGAAAAGAAAGGAAAAACGATAAACATCCCAAATACAGGGTGTCATCCTATTGGAGAAAATTCTTATTTTCAGCTATGAAATATTCAATGGTTTACGAAGCTTGCTATCTGGAGACAGAAAATATCCCATGGATCAATCCTCCATAAAAATATTTATCTGCCAACAACCAACACAGCATAGCCGAAAGTCGCACTCATTATTCACAAGTCTACTATTAATTATCAACTACAACCACAAGAAACAACTACTTGTTTGATAACTTTGCACAGTGGCTTTATTTTTGTTTCAATTTATTCAATAGGTAAGATAGTTCATGTACATGCGTACATGAACATTATTTCATTTTCCTTACATATAAGAAAAGTAACATGTCCCTGTAAGTTCATTGTTGAAATCTCGATTAAGTTATTCCTTCATCAAACATGTAGTTGTTTCATTATTTTCCATTAACTAACAGTGAAATTCAACACAAGCAATTATTGACGAAAGAAATGTATTAAACCTGCCTCAAATGATTAAGTTTAATGTAAGTCAAAGAAGGTTCCTTAGTCTTTCGATCCATGATGGTTAATTTTAAAGTGAATGAAAGGCGTCTTAAGCATAGCTGTTAATAATGGGCATGGCCTTCTGATAACTATTGTTTTGTTGCTTATTTTCCAAAATGCAGCAGAGGATATACCTGGGAATAATTTTGTTTTAGAAAACCTTATTAGCATGAAACGCAGAAACTATCATTTTAGCAATAATCTCTGAGCAAAGAAATTTACTTTTTGCAAACTGCACATGTACTCTATGTAATTAAGGTGTACAGTACTGATGCATGATGCATTGAATTTATTAGTGACATAAATAGCATTCCTTTTTAAATTATTATGGTTTACACCTGAAGCGTTGATTTATATGAACCTGAAAGTGGGGACTAATTAAAACAAGCACTTTCTCCTTTACTAGAAGATGAAAGCGAATTCAGTATTTTTTCCTTGCACAAACAAAGCAAAAAATTAAGTTTTGACACGAGCTTCGCCTTAAGACGGATTTAAAAAGTATGAGAAAAAGACAAATGCTTAAGACCCAAACGTGTTTAGCACAAGCTCCGAAATCACTTAAAGCTGAAAACGAAAAAATGTTCACACAGAGATTTGTGGGAATGGGGGCAATAAGAATGCACTGATACAATGATACGTTAACATTGTTTTTTGTGAGTTCTTGTTTTTATCTAGATATTTGACAACAGATTCACATCGAAGATTCTGTCTATAACATCTAAAAGCATTCAAAAAGGGTTGTAAAAAAGAAAGAAAGAGCTTCATTGTATAAAATACTGCTATCAATAATTCTGGTAATAGTGTGTTATTCATGGTGTATTTCACATTGATATAAGCAATGAATGAAAACTTCACCAAATACCCTTGTCGTTGGTGTTGAATTGCTCAGTACGCTCAATTACTAGTATTAAATCATGTGCTTATGCTTTGAAAACAAAATTTTCAGCTTGTGTTATAAGTTTATACACTGTATTATGAATATAACTGTATATTAAAATCGTATGCATTTTTACGAAATGTGTAGTAAAACAATTATCTGTAAAAATTTACATGTACATGTAAATTGATAACAAGATTACGATTTACTTAAACACAAAACTGAGTTATTTCTTAGATGCATACAATATTATATCGTACCATATATACTTTGTTATTGACGTAGATGTGCACATAAAGAAATGGTCCAGAAAGGCAAACAACATCCCAACAAAAATAACATCATACTTTCATGGACTTATCCGATCTGGTCCAAATAGTGTTATGGAACCTTAGAAAAGCTCACAATGCTACAAACATGAGGACTTATGTCCCGAAAGTTAGGAAGTGAGATAAGTAGGAAGTAAAAGGTAAGTCGGTTTTGCAAGAGGGTAGGAAAAACTGCCCGCTAAGTACAAAATTAAATTGTACGAAGTCAGTAGTTTATGGGTCACCATAAATCGATAAATATTTCATAGACAAAGCAAGGGAAGGAGATATATGGACTTTGAACCGTGGCTTTAGCGTTTCTAGGATACTTGTCGATCCAAGCATTAACCCTACCTTTTTTTTTCTTTCCATTTCTTTTTCTGGTCCTGGCATTTTACGACCTAGATTCCAGGGAGAATAAGGCTCTGGCCAGCGAAAATATTACGGAAAAACGCTTTATCTGTACGACAAAAGCCAATCTCTATACAGGCATTGTCATAAAATATGAGAAGATGACATCTGAAAAGTAGACGCAGGGAAAATAGTGCATGGGTCTTAGGAACTTTGCACCTGACAGAACCCAAACCTTGCGTGCTGAATACCAAAATTGATCCGAGGACTATTTTGTCAGGCTTTATTTCCAAAGAGCACACGAAAAGGTCTCCGATTTTATATTCTTTGACAAAAAGTAGCAGAAAAGAGGATACAAGCAGACGGGACTCTCATGTGAAGCATTTCCGTTCAGCAGAGGAAATTGTTTCTTGTAGACGTGATAGCTGCCAGCATGACAAGTTACGACTGTGGAAACTTCAAGAAACTGACGTAGAAATTCAAGCAAAATATCAATGCTGAACTCATTATTAAAATTGGGAATTTCGCATACTGCAGGCTAGAAATGTGCCTTGTTTTTTTAGGTATGCAAGCTAAATATATAATGCATATCCAAGAAACTGATAGTGCCCACCCTCGATACAATATTTTCAATGCTGATGTGCATTTCAATTACAGGACCCATTATACAAACAGCAAAAAACGCATCAGTTTATAAGCAAATAATGTCCAGAAGACTGAAAGCATCACTCGTGCATCGACCTGCCCTATCAGAATAACGACCACCAACAATCAATAACCGCATCGATATGAACATCGAAAGTTGGATAAAGTATATGACAATGCTCTTAAAAATTGAAGAAGTAAAGAATTTTTTGGAAAAAAAAAGTTGAAGAAATCTCGATACTTTTACATTCGGATATTTCCTACAGCTGAATGAAATAATACGTATGGTCGAAATAAAATTATCATAACATCCGACGACAATACTAGGTTATACATGTATGCATGGATTTTACATAAAGCCTGAAAACCACAAGTCTAGACAAACAGGAAATAATGTACCTATAAGGTAAAACAAATTTTTATGAAATTTTATTTTAAGTTCGAAAGGTAAGGCCGGCTGAAGTGCTTAAGGCGATCATAGAAGAAATAACTAAAACATTTAAAGTTATCAAATATGTTTTCTCAACAAATATACAGTTGTTGGACAAACTTTACGCAAACCATTCGGAACACATAACGTTATTTGAATGGATTTGATGCTGGAGAAATCGTTCTTGCATTATTTGCAATAAATTATTGCAATAATGCAAGAACGATTTCTCCAGCATCAAATCCAGAGATTATAGTTATCGATGCATGTTGCAATCAACATGCATCGATAACTATAATCTCAGATGTTTTATGTCCGTATTTCAAATTGTTAACAATCACATAAACCCTTAAGTGTTTCAGTTATTGCTGTAGTTTTTATGTGACCTCAGTTCAGTATAATAATTACATGTATGATTTTCGTTGATTACTTTTATTGTTTCAAATTAAACTTAGAAGTTGTAGATCCATATATAAGCAACATAATTTTCAATTTCCTGCATGCATAGCCTATCGTACAAACAATTAGACCTAAGCTGGACATACTATATTTGTTCTCTGATCAGTTATATGCAGAAATGACATAATGTGTGTGCTTAAATAATTTGCACCAACCAGTTATTATTCAATATATTGTAATTTAATATTATTTGAATATATTCAACATACTGAATAATTAAATATTTTTCAATTTTGCGAAAATTTGTACCATGTACAATATGTGTGCTTGAAACCACCGAAGCATTGTGGAAATGTTAGAAATAAACGATTATTGTAAGAATTAAACGGCATGAAAAATAAAAATAAACAGCTTTTTCTAAAAAAGTTTTCTTGTGTGGTGGTTACAATCCTTGTGATGTCGAGAAATCAATTTAAAAGCAGGAAAATCCCATACTGAAAACGTCATCCTGTAGCGTTTCTGATAATACAAATATTTTGTGTACATTTCTTGCAACGTGATCGATACATTGCATAATTCTAGACACTTTTCTTTTACATACAAACTAAGATATGCAGCTTCCCTTGACCAACACACACAATGGCCATATGGTAAGAACCCAGGGCACGAACCAAAGATAGGACTTTTGTTGAAAGTTGCGATAAGTCATCAACTTGCGAAGAAAGAAAAAGAAAAAAGCCATATTGACAGACACCTTCCAAAGAGATTACACTGCGAGCCTCGCATTTCCAAATTTTGAGACAAGATACGTGACAATTATACTAATGGACGTCACTCTAACAGTGGAATATGGTTAAAATATTGGCAATTTCGGAAACATATCTGCGTTTTCACACCTACAGTGCGCAAAACTTTCCTGAAGCCATTTCAAGCTTGCCTGCCCACACGTTTGAATTAAATTTGCATAACAAAGCCTGAATAAATCCGAGGAAAATCTACAGTCAAACCTCCCTCACTACCATACTGCACCCTATACACAAGTTGGTCCATCATTCAGTTTTCGTAACATCTTTGAAATTTTCGAGCCTTTTTGTACAGTTTTGCATCCTTGTAATCTTGCCACTCATGGTGCAATCGAAATGGTAAGCAAAATTAAAATGTGTCTATGACGCAACTTGAATTTAAAAATGTGCACGTACATGAAGTACTTATAGCCACGATTTACGAATTTAAAAATATTTAAGTTTTCAAGAACGACGCAAATTAAAATATACAAGCGTTTGGAATTCCTACATCATAGATAATCAATCAATTATGAACATCGAATAAATAAGTGCAGTCTTTCCTCAATACATGTAATCGTGGCATTCATAGTGCATACCAAATGGTAATGAAACAAATTATTTGTCTATGATGCAAACTTAAATTAAAAATGTGCATTATATCATGCACTCGATCAGCCTTAATTTACGAAATTTAATAAAATGTATACGTTTTCAAGAATGAAGCAAATTAAATATGCCTGGATCTGAATTCCCAAATCAATGAGTTGATGGATAATCAATTATTCGAAATACTTCAGTGCTGTTTGCATCCATGTAATGGTGGCATTCATGGTATAATCATAATGGTAATGACACAAAAATTATGTCTACACTGTATGATGCCAACCTGAATTTAAAAATGTGTGTATATCATGTACTCGGCCATCATTTACGAAATTAAAAATATTTCGGTTTCCAAGAACGAAGCAAATTATAATGTCTGAATTTGAATAACCAAACCCATGAATTCATAGATTATCAATGATTCGAAGAAATTCTATCGGTATTTGGATGTTTTAAAAGGCTCAGAAGAATCACATTTGCCTGATCTGAACTTTTACGTATACTCTGCTTCTCATCTAACCTAATGAAACCGATGAAAAGCTAAGAGATATCAGATTTCTTCAATTTACCGACCATGTTTTCAATAATAAACTGCCGGTTTCAATTTCCAGGTCATGCATCGCTCTATCTCTACTTTCATTCTTACAATTTTCAGAGAAGTTGTATTGAAATGGAGGGATGAAGGAATCAGATAAAATTAAGAAACGTTAAATGACGACAGGATTCTTTTCATCAGCGTAGCCTTCGCACTGAATTTTTAATGCTTATTAACTTAATGCGGTTTCAAATCGATTTTCATATTTGCCATGCAGACGAAAAAACTGCATTACACATAATGCGTAGAAGTAAAAATGAAATTTTAGATGTGCACAGTGGGAAAAAAAACTGCTCATTTTTCATTTCTTTTTAATAAAAAATAATGCGTCATCGTTGAACATTGCCAAACTCAGAAAATTGAATCAAGTAATTTTGTACATTAATCTGATTTAATGTTTAAGCAGCGAAGAACAACAAATGTGTCCACAAGTCACACAAAATCTACATCACATTTTTGTGACCCAATAAAATATCGTAAAATCACAATCATCATGATCAATACCTACGAAACGAATATAAGGTACTTGATACAGTGTATAAGCATTTTAATAGACAATGAAACCATCACATTTCAAGTATATATAGCAGGTGAGATATTTTCTAGAAAAAACTGACTTGAAATATGTTTTTATGCATGTATGAAAATTGGGAAATCAAAACCAAAACAGTACAGTTAAATTCACTCTTGAGATGATGACGCTAAACATAAATACTTACAACATTCTTATATGATTTTAATGCAATACGTTTTACAACAGACTCAATTACGTATGAAATTAGCTTGGAAATTAATTTTCTGCTATGCAAAGGTTTAATAAGCCACGATTTTCTTTATGGAAAACTCACGAGCTTAAGACCATAGATAAAAATGGCAGGTTTCAATTAGGTTGAAAGCAAATATTAGCAAATCTCATTATATTTACCAGTTACCAATAGCATTCGTGGTTTTTATGGATAACAATATAAACTCGCATGTTTACCCAACATGCACCACAGGCATGGAGTATATGCTCGTATTCATCTAATTTCGTATAAAGCTTACAACACAAGAAAATTACGCAAATGGCATTAACTTTAATTGGGGCATTCTTGCACGATACATAATTAAGTTGAAATTAAAGTCTAACAAAATGCGACAAGACCTCTACTTAAAACGGTAATCAATACACAGACAAGATCAGACCTTGCAGTAGATTGTCAATTTTTTTAAGGAATACTAATTATGCATACGCAATTTTATAATTCAGCAATGCTATTTTACATTTAAAAAGGCAAAACTTATTGATACTTGCAGCAGGTGCCTTTATAAATATCTTTATATTTTTTTTAGATTTGTCCATTAACTTTTCAAATTTTGACGATTTGAAAATTATAGGTTCATACCGACACTGCAGAATAAACTTTGCTGCATTTGATGTATGCATCATGTATCGGGCTTGTGTTCACTTTAATGTTCCAAGTACATGTATACCAAATCCAGGCAATTAACTCAATTACGATAATTATATACAAGGCATATTCATGTCAAATCTAGCGTATATTTTAAAGTTATAATGGTGAGTGTACGCCTCTTTCACCAATCAATAATTTAACATTTGGTTTTCGTAAACAAGCATGCAGGCCTACAGCATAGAAGCAGAATCCATTAAAATATTGAAATAATCCATGTTTTCATCTTTTTTGAAACATTTATGATGCATGAAAAATCAATACTTGTAACCTCGATTCGATGTAGTCAGTAGGTTTGTTAAACCTGAATAGAAAGTAAACATAAACAAATCCGTGCAAGTATATATTAAATACATACGAGTGTACACTGCAGATCAAAAGTAATTTCAGACTCATCAGTTTTAGCTTAGTTTGTCAATGTTGGCTGCCATGCTAATACATTAATAATACAAGTTGTAAAAACAACAGATAAAAACAATAAAAACTATTCAATATTCAATAAAAAATGGCAAAATAGTCAAAAATATTCAGATTTTTG
This sequence comes from Cylindroiulus punctatus, assembly GCA_034695085.1. Taxonomy (NCBI): domain Eukaryota; kingdom Metazoa; phylum Arthropoda; class Diplopoda; order Julida; family Julidae; genus Cylindroiulus; species Cylindroiulus punctatus. The sequence goes on from JAQFYZ010001655.1 coordinate 13,655, forward strand.
AAGACTCGTGAAATCGATGTCCATATACTTTGTTTGTGTGCCACCTGGCAGATTATTTGGTCAAGCACCACATGTGACATTATCATATGCATTTCCTGATCAATACATAGTCAAATTATGATTCCCTACAAGGATTTGATGTTTGCAATCACGCCTTTTAAAATGTTAGTCTCAAATTGCACGTATTTTTTTTTTACAAAATAAGATTACGTTTAAAATGTTTCCAGTATTATAAATGTCATAACAATACAAAAGTAAATGTTTATACTGTTCAGGGTGGCCTTAAAAAATTCTGTTTTTAAAAGGGTTACGAAATACAGCAATATTGATTAAGTCTCGATATTGATTATAAGTCACGTGACATGTTTCATGACATTGAAGACCTTGCTTATCTTGAAAAAGGTGACCCTAAAGTCCTCGTTAGGTCAATGAACTGAAACGTATTACAGCGTGTGTATGGTAGTCATATGGCAAATCAAACACTTCATAAAGTACATGCATGCCTAGGATGAATTTTTTAGCAGAAATCATCGAAGTATTTCGTCTGGCTCGGATTCTTGTTGGGCCTGTGAATATACAGTCTGCACCCACCACATTATACAAGCACTCGAGCCTTGTATACCAACAGATCAATATTTGATAGAAGAGGGAAGGAAAGGAGCAAAAAAGCCACTTGTTTTCAACGAAGAGATCGGATTATCTGTCGCACTTATCTGTTTTAAACCATTTCCAAGCCAAAACTGACGAAAAAAGTAAAATTTGGCACTCAAAAACAATGACGTTACTTGCAGGAAAAAGTTAAAGTGAGCTTAAAAAGCGCCTGGGAGCAACCCAAATGCTCATTAATTCCGACTCAAGGTTTTTTCCATTACATTTCCGCCTCTCAGCTGTAAGAAATGATTTTCACGCTGCAATCTGACGTTAACTGAGTTTTACACTCAGTCTGAATGCCAAAGTAACTCGCTTTTCACTTCAAAAGTCGTGCTATTTGTATAAATGATAACACTTTCACTGTATTACCATACAGCAGGGCCTGTGGAGCAGCTCAGGCATTACACGGCTGGAGACTAACTTTTTTACCCCCGGAAATTTAATTTAACGAAAATCATGAAAGCGACGTCAGGGCCTGCAGATATAAGACTTTCAAAGTAGTAATTCGTTTACGAAATTGCTTAAATTTTTCAGACGACGAATTACGTATACGCCAGCTACTCTGGGAAGCTTCGAGAAAATAAATCACGAAGAAAATAATCAGCTGGGCTTGCTTTTTTACTGCGTGGTGTATTTGAATTCGGGAACACTGAATTTATTCGACACCGAATTAATAATTGAAATTCGCCATTATTATAACAGAAGTTTGCATTAAAATGTAAGGATATTTCTTTTTAAATTAGCTGGCAGGGTGTCCTACATTTTCAGGATATTCCTGACTTGTTTTCCATTCAAGTATTCAAGGTTTTTAATATTGAATAATACCGGGTACATTTCGGTGAAGCATCTAAAAATCCAGCCAAACGTTTCAAACGTAAGCCTCGTAAATCAAAAATAAACATGTATTTAAAAAAATTATTTGGAAAATAACTTGGAGATTGCTCCCTGGAGCAAGGAAGTATATACGAAACATTTGCGGTAACGAGCAAAAAATCCTTCGACTAAAATATCATATTAAATAATGACATTGAAAGGGTGGATAAAAACGAAAGTTAACAAATATGATGTTTAGAAATATGATCTTTAGAATAATTTATTGATAGAAAACGTTTTTAAGTATTTCAAGAACATGTTTATGAAACTTAAAATTCAGGAAACATGCAATTTTGCGTATCAACATGACGTTTTGATATTCTTTACACTCAACTGTGCTTGGTCTGATCATGGAAATTAAACTTAAGATTTTAAGATTTTTTGCTCATGAAATTATTATAAGGTTGGATTCTTGAAATATTGGACGCTAATAGCCGTGTATAACAATGTGCATTGCAATATCCTATTAAATAATGGCATTGAAAGGTGGATAAAAACGAAAGTTTGTACATCGTATTATATGCTTAACAAATATTATGTTTAGAAATATGATTTTTAGAATAATGTATTGAAAGAAAACGTTTTTAAGCACTTCAAGAACATGTTTATGAAACTTGAGACTTAGGAGACATGCAATTTTGGGTATCAAAATGGCGTTTTCACATTCTTAATACTCAACTGTGCTTTGTCTGATCATGGAAATTCAACTGAAGATTTTCAAAGATTTTTTGTTCACGAAATTATTATTAAGTTGGATTATTGAAATATTAAACTCTAATAGCCGTATATGTGCATGCACTGCAAGTAATGCAGGTATGTTTAAGATATAACCGAAATACATGTAGTCCCTGGCATCTGAGACTTAAGTCTCAACATGAGTGACAGATCACAGTAAATTTGCTTAACTCAAACCTATTTCTTTCGAATAATTTCGCCCCAAAATTATTCCAGTCTATATCAATCCAGACTGGCTTCACAAGGCGTCTAACTCTTTTAAAGCTCCTCCAGAAGTCACAATTGCAAACAGTGTGCACTAAGCATACGCACAAAATGCTTTTAATTGAGGTGCATGCCCTTCCTGCAGACTCCATTAAGAAGATGACAAACGGGAGAGGTCCATTTGCCATATAAACGAACGAACTAAGTGGCATCACTCACTAGCTGCTAATCTAGCTAAAATCCTCGAAGATTTTCCCTTATGCCTCGATTTTGGTATTCAAAGTGTGGCGTTCTTGGTTCAGGCTATGCTCACCTAACAAACCGAAAGCGATGCTCAAATTGGTCATGTTTATCTTTACTTAATGTCAATGTGGCAAGAAATGCTCGAACCTCCGTGATATGGGCAAGAAAAATATGCAGAAAATGGTAATCTCAGATATTCAGCTTCAGGATGCATTACATACGCAATAAAAGCATGATACTTTAAAAAAACCTTGTTCAACAGAAAGGGATATTACTTTGGTTATTATAACTACATGTAGCTGTGAAAGCCATCTATTTAAAACACGTTTTGTCCACATCATAATCTCAGATGTTCAGCTTCAGGATGCACTTAATACGCAATTTAAGTAGGATAATTTAAAACTGTTCAACAAGCTGAGATATTACCTCGGTTATTAAAACTAGCTGAGAAAGCCATATTTAAAACACGTTTTGTCCATATCATAATCTTTTTTTAAAATAACACTTTACACCATCCACCAAGATTTGCATTTGTTTTCCAACTGACCCGAGGCTTCATAACGTTAAAATTAATGATAACATATCACAAATTCACCTAGTAGATTTGTAATAAAAATCGAGTTTTTACCATGCTTATTTTAAATCATGTCGCCGGCGGTTGGGAGGTTAACAAAATACATTATATCTTGAGGTTAGTGCAGGTTTAAGTTAGGTTAAACTCATAAAACAGGATGGAGTGAGACACATGACAGGTGTCCTAATATACTATACATCATGCTCTGGTCAAAATGTTTATATTTCAACCATACTTGTTTAGTATACAACAACGACAATGACTGCCTGGCGGTTTAGAAGCTAACTAAAGATAAAGCATTTTAAAGTTTTTTCAGGTTAAGATTAGTATTAAACACAAAAAAGTTATTACAAGGCAAATAAAAGGAAAAGGAGAAATCTTTTTTTGATATAGCATGTGTTTTATCTACCCCACACTCCCAATACAAGGCACCTCAGGTGCATACTGTGGGTTTATTAACTTGAGAACATTTGCTAAAACTTTGCATCATGTAACACATTCTAGCTGTTACAAATTGACCAGAATACACGTTTGTCCTGTCTTATGTGTTGCATGTTTAATGGGATTAAACAGATTGTGTCAAAAACAATGTTATTCGCAATACGTTGCTGCCATGCCATGCTCTGATAGGATGTACAATTTGTGAACGAACACAAATTGGACGGTGGCATTGAACTCTGAGGTGTGCCCACCTGTGAGAGGTGTCCAAAAAGGGAGGTCCGATTGTCTCCCAGTTTCACATTGTCATATTTTGACCCGGCGTTGATCCTCGCTTCTGAGGCGTATAAAATTGTGACAAGACAATAACTCACTGGGGAAAACTGGGAAATGAGAAAACGCAAAACGCATCGAAAAGACATGAATAATTGGCGCCATACATCATTTATGTTTTAATACTACTCTCTTCATTAAGTGAAAATGCAAACATTTTGGGCTTCGGCGGTCGCATTACGAAATAAATTAATAATTAAACGCACTTGGCACTATCAGGGGGCCACGATTGGGTGGAAAGGCCTTTTTTCTCCTCCAGCTTTTTTTTTGGAGATGGGCAAATATTTAAGTTGGAAAGATCACGTTAAGTAAATGGCTTTCTCATGTTGGAGCCTCAGAGATGGAGTGGAATTGTGGATGTGGAAATCAAAAAGCGAGGGTGGCCTCGTCTGCTGTCTACATCAAACTATCAACAATGCCAATAAGGACGTGATGGTGGAGGGGATGAGCATAGGGGAAAATAAGGGATATGGGACCCATGTCTCATCCAGCTCAATCGAGTTTTCGGTCTGTTAAACTCCTTCCAGCAAAACGATATGGGCCTGCTTAAATTTCTTTTCATTTACTAGGAAAGCAATCAGGCTGAAATTCCGTATCTACTTAAGACATCAAATGTCCCCCCTTGTTTCCTGCAATATACAATTTTATTTTCCCTTCGCTTTTACGATATCCTGGCATATCAAAGTCCAAAGACTCCATGTAGGGGGAGGGATCGTCGACACACAAAGTGGCAGCCAATACATTCATACAGAAATTCCGCTGAAACAATACCAGCCAATTAGTTTAATGGAGAAAATTTCCCCATGGCATTCGCCAGAAAAATAGGGGAGAGTTAGGCCAATCGATAAAATTTGCATTTTAAATGGATGCACGTCATAAAATCGCTCCAGCAATGCTGACGTGCATTTCACAAAAAAACAATGGGGGATGACCATGTCTTAAAACATTTGGCAACCGAATTAAAGTCTGGTTCAAGAAGCCAAAGACACCATCTTGAATTTGAAGATCTTTGAACTTACATGTATAGCCATGTCCACTACACTTTCAAAACTAAGTAGAACCTCGATTATCCGAACTAGTCGGGACTAGGGGTGGTCCGGATAACCGAAAATCCGGATAATCGAATTCCATTAAAAGAACACTTTCCAAGAATTTATGCAAATTTATTTTTAATATTTTAATATTTTAATAAAAAGGGGAAAACACAGTGGTGTGTACATTCATACATACATCAAGGGCAGCAACAATGTTAAAAGCAATGCATTTATATGTGCTGCAATGCTAATTATTGCAAGACACGTCCGGATAATCGAATATCAGGATAATCGAGGCTATACTGTAGTACAACCTAAAGAAATACATAAACAAACTAACTATTAGAAAATCAAATTAAGCTTCTGCCATGCTTGAACCTTTGTCAGAGTCAAACAAGTGTTCAAATATTGACTTAATAAATCATCCATCTTCAAATACAAACAATTGATTTCTGGTAAAACAAGGTATTGTTTTTTAAATGTTTTGGAGTTCATGTTAATTGCGCATATTTCAGACCTCACTTCCTAATGCAATACAACAACTGATTGAGCTAAATCTAAAAAGGTTTTATTCAATTTCAATTCGACTAGAATGAAAATGTCAACAAAACATTGCTATGGGTCGTAAGATGATCATCTCCGAATTACTTCCGAAATGAAAAGCAAACTTTCTCCATTGATGGTCTCCTCGAATGACCTCAAAAACACGCCGTAATGTAACAAAAGCCAATTGGAAAATGTAACAAACTAGCTTGATACAACCTCTTGTTGAGCTCATTCTTTATACTTCCGCAGTTTACTTGTAAGATTTTTCCTCTATTTGATTTCTACATTTAATTGGTTTCTGCGCGTTCAATTCACTCTGTCTCGGACATCAATTCGGCCCTTCGAAACTAGATCAAATAATATCATAAGGTCATTTTGATACGTGTAGTTATCGCACTGGAACGAGTTTGAGCTCAATCAGGTCCAGCGAAAAATCCAAAAATGATATTATTTAAAGTAAAAAATGTCTCCAGACAAGATCATTAAAAAAGTTTAGCTTCTTGTCAGTTGTTACCAGTTTTGGCTAAACGTCAGAACATGACTTTTATTCTCTAATTTTTAAAGTTGCTGTTTCGAAGGCTTCGAGCATACATGTAGATATTGTTAGTCAACTTTTTCAAATTGTTCAGAATCACTTATTAAAAATGTCGTTTCCTCGTCACGTAAAACCCAACTTGTTCAAATAATAATATTGCTATCATATGTATGTGGTTTCAGTGGAGTGTAATAGATATACGTACACTGTATGTATAACTTCGATTTTTTTTTTAATTTTAAGTAAAATGACCATCAGTGTAGATTCATGTAGGAATGCAACATTATTTTTGAAGGCCTGCATGCATTCAAAAATTGAAACTTAACAGGAATTACTACATGTACACCATATTGGAGTTGCCAGCAGAGGTCCAAAATGGACATATAATGTATGTGTATAAATTTGCGATTATGTTCGGTCCCTGTTTCAGTTGAGGTCATAAATTTAAGCACATCATGTGCCTATGCCATTGTATGATTAGAAATATAAGTCAAATATTTTCTCCAAAAAATAGACTTAAATATATTCAAGCAGTCCATCATCGTATTGCCATCAGGATTATTGTTTTTATTGGTTTAAATTAAACTGACCATTGGTGTAGATTCATGAAAACATTACGTTCAATGTCCTGCATTTAACAATTGTCAATTAGACCTGGGCTTGACATACTATATTGGTTCTCCGACCAGAAGTGCATAAGTACCATTTCAGCAAGAACATACTGAACTGATGTTGATCTTCGTAGAAATCTTCAATAAACTTGCATTCATGTTTACCGTACAATGTGTGTGCTTAAATACTTTTAACCAACCTGTGAACTTACAATTAAATGAAATTGCTATTACCTAATTCGATCCCTGCTTTTCTTGAGGTCCCAATTTTGGACACATAAAATGGGCCCATTAACAAATAATGATAATTTTAATAAATGAAGATTAATATATATAAAAACTGGACTGATAATTATGTGCTTTAAGCCATCGATATACACGAACGATCCGAAGCTTGCATTAAATTAAATTCCCCTTAGGGCTGCAGCATATTGCCTATGGAGTGGTGAGGATTTAGGGCCTCTAATATGCAAAGTGGGTCACCTTAGAAGTCTTAAGTCGGACTTAGGTGAGCCGGCCATATAGGATTTGGGATGTCCTGAAGGGGTGTCCAATTGGGCTGTTTGCCACTGATAATGTTCGTCAAGTCCATTGTTTCTTATTGATGGTCAAACAAATCCCCTTTGAGGCTCCACACGTGATTATAGGCGAGCGAACCGAATAAAGCTTCAATTGGCATCAACTTTAGTGCCATGGACTTGTTGAGAGTGTGCCCTTGTGCTCCGATGCAATGCTTGAACAAACAGTTAATCCCTCTTCTTAATGCTCCATTGCTGACCATGAATGCAATGGTAATTGTGAAGATTTGGCCAGCAGCGATTTGCTGTTCACTAAATCTTTCCAGAATATAAATGAAGATAACCAACGAAAACACCACCTCTGTGCTCAACGTTTATAGAGAGAGCTGGGCTTAAGGGAAAAAGACTCCAGAAGATAGTTTTAGCAAATGAAAACCATTCCAATAGTTGCAATTACTGAGATAGTTGCAATTACTGAAATACTTAAAATTCAGAAATACAAATTGAACAAATTGAAGATGCACTGGGAGCCCTAGTAATGAGCATATGGCTCGTTTTGAATTCAGAGTAGATTCGTTTTAGTTCATTATTTAAAAAAGTACTTGACGAAATTATATGAGATCTAATTTTTCCCAATTAGTGTACATGTATGTATTTTTCAGTGTTCATCGCCCTTTCCATCCTTTTGTTGAATATCCGGAGACCTATTTCTAAGATTTTTCGAATAATTGGGACTATACTCACTTATCTAAAACGTATGTTATCTTCATTGAAACGAAGAAATTGGAGAAATTTCATATTTTTTAAGGGCCATTATAGGCCGTTTGAAAAATCCCTGTGAATTTGGGGACACCCCTGCACTCCATTCAAAACACCTTG
>JAQFYZ010001656.1:0-21822 GCA_034695085.1 Cylindroiulus punctatus
GGCATTCAAGACCCCATATATGGGCATATACATGGCCATACATGGGCATATATGGCCGTATACATGGCCATACATGGGCATATATGACATATATAATCCCATACATGGCCCTATTACATTTTTCCACCCGGGGCAGGCTTACATGCATAAGAAACGTAAATACAGGCATCTTGATCTGCAGGTATACATGCAGAAACGACACTTGTTGTCTATCTCAAATACATGTAGTTGTCGAAGTCATGTAACCTCTTATGGGAAAGTTTTTCTTTTCAGAAATTGGTAATTTACGGATCAGTAATTAGTTATCGACCACATGTCAGTATATATCAAAATGTGTTCAGCGCATATAATTTGGTGGAACGATGAAATGGAAATTATTAGGAAAATGCCATCACGAATGATATCTTTAATCACAGTTCACGTAAAATGAATTATTAATATTAATAGCTAAGAGAGCTTAATCACTGCATTATTTAATTATGCTGTTTTTTAAAAATTAATTTCCAAGTATTTTTTAATTCCTCCAAGTGTTCTGCTAGCACTGAGGTAATCAACACATTTTATTTGATAAGTTATGCATTGAGCAAGGAGGAAGCAACCTATCGAAGTGCACTTTTGTAAATTGCTGAGTTCATAGCTCGTGTTACTTTTTTTAAAATGTTATGGCACTTACATCCTTTTTAATTCCAGATCTTCAGTTATGCTATTAAAATATTCTGTGCCCCTTAATGGTAGGCTCGCTTGCATTATTGAGGATGCTGTATGGTTAGGCGCCCATCAGGGGAACGTCATAAAACACCGGCATTGTGAGCCAAGCTGGGAATATGAGGTCTATTTTCCCAGTCCCCGGACAGTTTATTGCCTTTTTTGTAGTTTTACTAAGTGACAAGAAGTGGGGATTTTATGACCAGTTTACTCGAATTTTACCCTCGCTAAGTGCTGTTGCTCCCTTCGAATTAACCTTGGAGTGCCATTTGCGGCGTGTCTTTGCGCTGGCCATAACGGCTTGTACGTCAGAAGTGCACGTGGACGCATAACTGACCACCCTCAAGCAAATCTATTTTTTAGAAGGCTGCACCCAAGGAGAGAAAGTTATGTTTTATTGTCAGGTTATGATTTTTAATTGCTAATTCGTGACTACTAGTCTACCACAGAATAAGTTATTTGTTGATTTGAAGGTTTAAGATTTTTCTATGTCCAGGATCTACACCTGTTTTATGATTATTTTGTTCCATTCAGATCAGCATGACATGCCAACGGTGTATGAGTCTGAAAGTTTACGAAGACCAAAATAGATTTTCGCCTATAGCCTGTTGTAAAATGGACCATAATGTAAACATAATGGCCAGTCAGGGCAACACAATCAAATTCAAAATCAGATTTATCTCGTTTTCGGACGAAACAAGTAAGAAAATGAAATCTCGTTTGGGATATTCATGAAGATTTGATGCGTTTTGCACCCGATTTATTCTGCTGGGGGCTAAGCCACTACTTGGAGTGCAAATTGGCGGGATTTGCGGCTTATCGGCTTTAACGTTTATTGAAATCTAATTTTTGTTCTTCCCAAGAGCAATTTGATTTACATGATTTTTTGGCTGGAACTCCCGTGCTCTTCGAGTGTTCAGTTATACAGGATGATTCTGGTAAAACATTTCTGTCATGTGCAGCCACTACATGAACTGCTGTTCAAAATTATTGTATTTTCATTGTAAATAATCAACTCTTGCTCAGATAGCCTTGTTGAGCCTATTGGGAATGTGGTTCGTCATTAAATTACATACCTTAATTAAAATTTTGGTCGTGATGTTATTTGAAATTTTACAGGTTATGCCATAATTCTTAACAGCAGTTCAGTACTTGTACACGTGATTACTTTCTCGGACCACCCCAACCCTTGCAAAGCATTCAGTACAGGTCACGCATTTAGTGAAAGTGGAACATGGTCAAGAAACATCCCAATTATTTCTAACGAACATAAAGTTAATGATTCACTCTAAAACATGGATTTTTTGCGTCACTTCAGGGTGCCTCCAATCACCGGTAATTGCATACTTTTCGATTGTTTATTTCTGCTTAATTTCTGAAGAGGTAGTGCGCAGATTAATCTTAATTATCCATCCTGCTCGAAATACTGGAGCCCTTGTTGCTGCTAATTAGGATTGAACAATTTGCGCATATTTAATAAGACGTGCCGCACGATTTGCCGGGGATTTTAGGCCACAATAGAAAATAGGGACTATGGCAAAAAGTCAATAAGTTTTGATGGCAAAAATTGCGAAGAAAGATGATGATGACGACGCGGATGATGATGGCCTGGAATGGAAAAAAAAAAGAAAAAATTAATTAAAATGTCGTCTCTTGATAATAACTGACGTTTCCTACCGACGCACAATGCCAGGATGGAGCTGGAGATCTATTGTGTGTATTTATAGAAAAGAAATTAGTTCTTCGGTTGGATATTTAATAAGGAGCAACCAAGCTGCATGGAAGAAGGTAGTTGACCAAGAAATCATCAATTATATCAGTTCTGGCACGCGATCAGTCTACCGGAAGAACGTGTTTTGTATATAAAAACTGCCCAACCTTGGCATGGCTTCATAGGTTAAGAAACGGATGCAACCTATTGTGATATATTTGATTTGGTGTGGTGTAGTGGAAATCAAGAAGATCCAATCCCATCAATGTTGGATTTTTGTATTAAGTAAAGTAACTGAACATTGGAACATAGGAAACTTTCTTAAATTCCAAAAACGCGAATGAAATGAAATGAATGAAAATGATTAGAAATGAATTGAAGTCGTTTTCCGCTCTTAACATGCGCAGTTTTCTCGTACTTAGTTGTTAAAACTCAAAAAAAAATGGCGGAAGATCGAAATGGCTGTCAGACATGTTGGTGACGTCACGCGCAGGCATTCTGGGAGTTTTGCAACACGTCACCACCAGGTGACACGATTTAAGGCCCATTGAAAGTGATTTTTTGCAATTAAATTTTGATTATTTTGGACAGATGTGATAATTTCAAATGAAACTAAATGTTTTAATTCAAAGTTTATATTGACAGTAAGTTCCTGCGCTATATAAAATGAAAAAAGACATTTCGTTTTTAGAATTTTTCCAAATTCTAGATCTCTTATATTCCTATTCAGACGGCAGGTGCTGCCATCTATCGTTCATAAAGCAAAATAAAAAGTCAAACGAAGAATTATCGTTTTTATTAATATCATATGCATTTCCACAAGTTGTCAAGAGCACATCCCAAAAAACGCAAGTCCATCTTAATGTTTACAAAAAAAATATTTAAATATGTTGATCAGGAAAGGAGAAATTGAGTTTCGCAATTGTATGTGCAGGGTGTCCCCAAAGTCACAACACACTTTCAATGGGCCTTAAGGCACGGCATGTAAACACTAATTAAAGTGACTTAGGTTGAGGAGCTTTATTTAACGTTGAATGCATAGACTCTGCTCGAGTTCCTTGACTCGTTGATTTTTTGCAATGCACAGCAAGATGTTTCGTGATAAAAATGTGTTGGTTCGTTTCTTTAACATAGCCGAATGTTTCGCTGTAGTCAAATAAAACTGCAAATTGGGTGGCGGCAAGGCACTTGAGGATATAAAATTTCCGAGATTTGCTCGAATCGCATCTTTTTGATACCCTCGCACTCAGATGAGTTTGAAGCTGAATGATTGCAAATGCCAGATATGCTCGGCGTTTCCGGGCCTTTGTGGTTGTGCAATTGTGCTCGCTGAACCGAGTTCGCAAATGGGGTAATTCCATGGTTTTTCATTTTTTTATCTTCAGCGTCTAAAGCCAACAATGGCATCAGTCGAATGAAAAAATAATCGCTGAAAACGACGACCTGAGATTAAAGCAAGGTGCGTGGAATGATAGGGAGTGTCAAAGTTGAATCGGAAGAGCATGGCGACAACATTAGCATAAACTGCAACATTTGAATGTTTTAATGAAGGGCGTTCTTTCGTTTGTTTTACAATCCCCCTGGGCGTTATCAAAATCCGATGGGCTGCAAATCTGACCCAAAACACGAATTAAGTCCGGCTAGAATTTTTCTGCAAATTTTCGATAAATATTTAATGGAGGATGCACGCCCCAGGTTAAATTTTGTGACGTACTGGTCAAAGCATGAAGTACTGATGATCGACTTGCAAAATCAGTGATAATGATAATGAAGAAGGAAACGAAGTCATGTCCCTCAATGTCCTAGTGGATTCAAAATGTCGAAATTTGTAAGGTTACCAATGTTACCAATGGTTAATCATCCCAGATAACAGATGTCATTTTTAGATCCTCTTTTCAGCAAGACAGCATTAAGTCACAAATGAATGCCATTTTTTACCATTTATTTTTTCAAATTAAGTACAATTAAAAACTTGTCCATAAGTAAGGACGGCATTTTCATACCTGTTTGAGCATTCAATTCAATTCAATTTAATGGAGCACTTGTCAAACATGTCATCTTATACCGTATAATGTTTCGCAAAAATAAAAAAAATTGTATACGACAAAATTACCAAATTGATTCGAAAATAGACATTTGTGAATATTCACGTAATCCAATTTTAACTTTTTACATCGTTTGTTTATTTTTATAAAAATGCTGTGAATCAAATGCGATTTTCTTTACAAATTTATTCACGTTTTCTACAAACAAATCGGTCTTAGCAGAAGTAACAACTTATAAAGAAACAAGATCAGCTATAGTGATCAAACCATTCTACATGGTCAAGCAAACTTTAAAGTCAAGATTTGTTCAAGGAATATCTGATATCGTCCTGTATCACAAACAATTCAAGTGCATTTTCATGAGCAAATGCCGTCCTTTTCTTAAAAATTTGACGTCACTTCATACTACCAGTCTGACTTCACAAGTGACTTGCTGGGACATTATGACATCTCTTTAATAACATTTTTAACTGAAAATATGACGTCGGTATGGAATAAAAAATGACATCATCTGTTCGATGAAAAGCTGTTTGCAAATTGTAGCTATTCTATACTGCTATACTTGCTCGGTTTGGGGTGCCTTTAATGTAACCAGCCCAGCTGAATCCGTATTGCTAAACTTTAGTTTTGTCCCTGCTCCGCTACAGACGATATGGGCATGCAGCCAAGCAAATCAGAGTTTAGGTTAGTTTTGGTGAAACAAAACAAGCAAGAAAATGTGGTACATGTACACTGTAACTCGTAACCAGAGAAATACATTGGAAACATAAATAATTGGTGCCCATCAGATCTATTCCGAAGCAAATGTATATTTCAACGGTTTTGAATGAACCGAGGTTTTCGTAGTTTTCCCCAATCCTGCAAGGACTACAGTCAAACCTCGTTATAACGAACTCGCTTATAACGAATTACTGTTATAACGAACAGTATTTCCAATCCCCGTCACAGCCTATACAGAAATAATGCTAATTTATACTGTTATAACGAACTGGATAAAACGAATTATCGGTTATAACGAACCGATTTTTGAGGTCCCATGGATTATGGTTACAGAACATCACTTGAAAAACACTGGCTAAACCCATTTATCAGCTCACAGAAGATGCTGTCAAGATGTCATCGATCTGATGACAGACTTTCCATTGCAAGAAAGTCCCATTTGCACATTTATTTGCACAATCTTCAAAAAACATTATTTCAAACAACTTTTATTCGTAGGTGTGCAGGGTAGTTAAGTGTGTGGATGAAATTTCGACTTCCTTCTCATTCAGACTTTTGACACTTTTGGACACTGAGGACAAATATCGCGAAAGAAATAATAAACGATCTTCAAACAGATTATTTCAAATAAATCACCACTGTGCCCTCAGAAAATTTGTACAATACTGTACAAAAATTTTTTGGGCAAGTATAAATAAAATTTATTTTTTAAAAGTCATATTTTTCCTGGCTACTGATATAACGAACTACGGTTAAAACGAACAAATTTTGGTGGTCCCATGCAATTCGTTATAAAGAGTTTCGACTGTATAAACGATTTACAAACTTGCTTTTGTAAATCGTTTTTTGGAGTTGTGTCACTGCTGAAGCGGGGGTGCAATAATGTGTTGGGGAGTAGACAATCGAGCGTTATGACATGTCGTTTATTTATTAATGAGGCAAATTGTCAGATTTCCGATGCGAAAGCTGCATGGGTTCTATACAGCCAGCATGAGAGTGGCCAGCACGAATGGTCAGTGGGGCCAAAACGAACCCAGTGTTCGATGCAGCCATGGTGGGAAAAGGGGGTAGCAAGGATGGTGTTCAGACATACCAACATACAAGCAAGTGTCTGGGACGTTGTTTGCACTCTCATGCAATGGTCAAAAATAGGGGTAGGTCAGTCCAAGTTCAAAGAGCAACGGAAGGAGAAAACCCAAGAAGGGGGGGAAATAAAAGACTTAAATAGATTTGGACTTGGAAAACATATTCGATAAGAAGAGCAAAGAAATCATGATGCCAATGCAGCGCAGTGGGGGAGATAAAAGCAGGGGTTTTAATAAGGTTTCAGTTATTTTCGGCTTGTGGTTTAGGGCTATATATATAGGGAACGAAGGGCAAAAGGGTGGCATGGGAAAGAAATTCGAAACATAAAAAATTGGGGATAAATGTATACATTAATGCGGGCAAAGGTCAACGAAATATATGTGTATGGGGGTTAAGTATATCCATACAGATTGGACACAGAGCATGTGTCCTAAGTATTGCGATTTACTATGTGAACATTTTATACATCTACTGTATCTCTACAGTACACTGTCTCATCTACATGTTTCCCTATAAAACTGACATTTTGGAGCAGACCAGGTAATAAGAAATATTTTTTTTTTTTGAAAACTAATATAAATAGTGACCATGCACGCAGAAGGCCTTCAATAAAAATCGACTTGATTGAAAAACTGAAATATTTCAAAACATCTATAATAAGAGTAAATACAGTGTATTTATAAAAGTTCTATATATAGAATTGTCATCATATTCCTAGAATAAGCTTAGTTCATATTTCAGTCTGGTTTCTCGTATTCCCCTCCAACACAAGTGCAGCCGGAAGTTAGCACCCTGTACAATATATGATCAATAGACAGACTGATAAAAAACTGTCAATAAAGGAATTAATTGATGTTGACTTATAAATGCACGCACGACGCACATTTGGACTCATCAGTTTTACCCCCACAAAAAACCTGTGGGGGTAGATCTGCAAAAAGCATGCAAAGGGAATATAAATAAATACGTTTGTATTTCGGATATTACAAAAACACAGGTGTGTATGGGCCACATGTTTTCGAATATGAGGGGGGAGAGAGATGGGGATGAATATGCACCCCAAGAATACACAATGTATTATAAACGTTAAGGTACGACAAAATAAATGGATACACGTCATAACCGAAGTTGTTATGAGGAAAAAGGCAAAAACGTACTTTTCAAAAGTTTTGGAAGGTTTCAAAACCAGACGATAAGTTTATGTATATACCGTATCTGAAATGATCTGTTCAACCATAACCAATTAATGGAAACCATAATTACTTCCACTAGCAAAACAATGAGCCATATCCTCTTCCTTATTACCTCATAGGGCCTTATCACCTTAACACCCCCCATGACACGTTGCACCTTCAAACAGGATGCAAAAAACGTAAGGCCCAAGTGCTGTAAGGTCAGGGTCGGTTGAGGGCACTGACTGCTAGGTGGTCAGTGTGTTTAAAAAAATGTTGGGGGTAAATGGCGCTGGTGGGTCTTCCAATCAACAATGTCACATTCACAAGTGGTCAAAAGTGAGGGTGCTGCATAGCATTTGAAACTGAAGGCAAGGAGGGGGGGAGGAGGAGAAATATATGCACTCTATAGGGTGGCTCAAAATGCATCATGTGATGACCATCAGGAAGAAAAGGTTGTTAGATATCGTCTAAGATATAGTCAGAAAAGCCGCTCATTCAGAAATGGGAACAAGTGGCCAAATTTTCCAGATATTTTCCCTTTACAACAGAAGTTGTAACCTGGGGAAGTGGTTAAGAGGTCGAAAGTCACAACGAGTACAACTTCCCTGAACTTCTTGCCTATGCCTCATTGACTGGCATGTAATAATCCATGAAATTAAGGCGAATCATATACAGTCGGCTCTCGATATAAGCTTAAGCAACGAAAATCCCATCACCTTGGAGTTGCTTATAACGAGAGTCGACTATCTATGGCTTATTATAGGTTGCTATTTATGCTGTCATCATAACTTGACGAAACTTTAATGAACGTGCTGAACTGAAATTGCACTACTGTATAAGAACAGCACTTTGATTCAATTAAGTTGGCCGAAAAAGTGCCAAAACTTTGCAACCATATAAGGACCAATTTTCAACATTTTCGTTTAAGTCCATTTCAGGCAATATACAGTAGGACACAATTAAAAACACTTCTCAATGTTAAATGCCCTGGCAAAAAAGTTGTCTTCAATACAATCATCTGATAACACCATGAAATTAAGGCGAATCATATACAGTTGGCTCTCGATATAAGCTTTAAGCAACGAAAATCCCATCACCTTGGAGTTGCTTATAACGAGAGTCGACTGTCTATGTCTTATTATAGGTTGTTATTTATGCTGTCATCATAACTTGACGAAACTTTAATGAACGTGCTGAACTGAAATTGCACTACTGTATAGCCTAAGAACAGCACTTTGATTCAATTAAGTTGGCCGAAAAAGTGCCAAAACTTTGCAACCATATAAGGACCAATTTTCAACATTTTCGTTTAAGTCCATTTCAGGCAATATACAGTAGGACACAATTAAAAACACTTCTTAATGTTAAATGCCCTGGCAAAAAAGTTGTCTTCAATAGAAACATCTCCCTCCCAATTCTGACAAAAGCTTATTGAAGGTTTTATTTATGAAGTGTTTGGATATCCCCGACCGCAACCTGTTCGAATCGAATGTCCCGCAGCTACGGAGTTTAAAAAAAGCAACAAAAATAAAACAAAAAAAAAAGCTTGGCGAGACACCCTGGTTAGACAGTAGGCTAAAAGGGAAAAACACGCCTGCACTGAGTGGTCGTACCCCAATTCCCAGAAAAGCTAAAATCCCATGATAAGTCACGTTAATTAAGGTTGTTTTTCATTAGGTTGTATTGGATTCTCGATATAGGAGTTATAATTCCGACCTGTCAGCATGGACACCAAAACCCTACATAGTATTTTAGCTGAACAACATCTCTTATTTGCCATCGTGCATATAGACCTATGGTGGATAAGTCCCCTTCCCTATATGGCCCTAATCAATAGAGCATGCAATTTTAATTAAGCTAATTCAACAGGAAAAAATCTTGCATGATGACGATATGTATGTACATGTATACGTACGCGGGAGGGGTAAATTTGGTTTTGGATTCCAGATAGGCCTATCTGACTGCTAAAGCAAGAGAGGGATGAGTCTGAAAAAAGGGGGATAAAAAATGGAACCTTCCAACCCTCGGTTTCTTTTAACCCCTACATAGATGTGAAGGACAACTTGCGTTAATATGAACGATAGGTTTTTTTGGTGAGGCCATGCACCTTTATAAAAGCCAGGCTAAAATAACCAAATAGCTGTTGTAAAACTCCCCCCACAAATTCAATAGTTGTGGTATTTTAGTAACCACTTTATAAGTTTTCATTCTACAAAGGTTTCAAAAATGTAAACAATATTTCGAAAGTTTGTGGAAATTTGCGTAATCAACAACCGTAAATTAACACTGCATTTATTGACCCAACGTGTCTCCAGTATGACTTTAATCAATGCACTTTCTTAAAAGACAAATTCAAGGAAAACACCATTCAACGAAAATTTGCGAGGGTTTAATCCAGGAGAATTTCTTCCTGGAGATTTTCCTTAATTGGTTTCATTTTAATATATTCTAGCTCCATGGTGATGAGCCTGCATTAATACAAAGTATTCTTTTCCTAAGCCCATATCCTTGCTAATTATACTACCAGTACGCTGTTCCAAGAATTTTGTTCATTATACATATACTGTATATATGTAGGCATTCTGTGTGAGAGTAGCGATTTCGGTGAATAACAAATTGTGCTTTCCAAGTTTTCCCAAAAGTGCACGTGTAAACCGAAGATACTGATACTTTTTAGAGATCAGGCGTGAAATAATAGAATAAAATGATAAATCCATGGATGGGCTGATTATGATTGAGGATTTTAAGATAAGGGGTTCAAGATATACCCTATCAGGCCAGTTTAAGGCATTGTGCTATATATCTTTACCCCAAATTTCCAAAATAAATGGTTTTCATCAAGTTATTATCGATCCCAAAAACGCGTGAGAATGACAACCCTTGATATGGAGGCCTACATGTACATGACTTTGCTCTTTTCCTCCAAATTTTAAGATAGCTACATTTTCTGAACAGCTGGCCCATATAAGAATCCATGCTACTCGTTTGAACTCAAGCAGATGAACAGAAGTCTATAGCTTTCAACTTTTAAAAATGGAAATTAAATGTATAGGCAAAAATAATTCGTCGTGAATTTCGTCGTGAAGTAACGACAAGTAAACCTTATATACATCGTGTACATCATGCATTATAGCTATTTGACTGTCATGTATACAAACGACCTCTACACCGAGATTGCTCTCTGGCATACCGCAGACGTGGCTCAAGCAGACTAAACATCGACAAATAACCAAAGATTAAATACTGGAATTCAGCATGGCAACTGCAAATCTATTTTCAAGCACTTCTCGAGTATGACGTCATGCAGCAGACCAAAACGCCCATTCCTTCACGCGGCAACTGTTTGCCAGACTTTTAAAGACTGCAAGCCTTATGAATGCCCAATATAAAATTACGACTTGCATAGCGCCCTAAACTGCAAGCTGATAGATTTCAGAAGTTTGAAATTAGTTTTCAACGGAACATACGGAAGAATTATTTGATATACACGCATATATGCCCAAAAAACTTTCTATAACTTTCCAAATACAGTGCACAAAATACTTGCATGATTACAACGTGAATTTCAAACCTGATTCTCAGAACTATAAACACTGAAGAATTGTGAGTCTGACAACGCCCACTATTACGTGCCACATAAGCACATACAGTATATCTGAATAACAACAAGCCCATACAAGCTGATGGGCTTTGAGGTTTAAATGCCCGTAAGCCCTTTTACTGAAAAACCTTCAATTCGCTTTAATTTAAAGGTCCTCTGGAAGGCTAGCGAACACGTATACAGTTGTTTTAAAAATAGCATACAAAATGGCGGCCATTTCGCATCCTTCTTGGCCTATAGCACATGTTAGCCGGCGTTTTAACCTCGACCTCAACTCTCTCTCTCGCAGCCTCACGCCCCCTTTCCATGGATTCAGTTATGCGGGGAAACACCACGATCAGAAAAGCATATTATATCGCGTAACACAAATTGAAATCGATATTAGCAAGGCGTACGTACCTCATTTTATAATAAGCAGTCCTGCACGAGCTTAACGTGTAGCGTATTAAAACCCAGTTCACAGTTAGTTGTACGTAGAAAATGGTTATCGATTTCGGTCATGGAAACGCGGGTCATCGAGTACATTTTAAAAATAAGTTTTCAAAAAACGCAGGTTGGTTGGAAAGGGATACGAAAACACATTCGCATGGAACGAAACGCAAAACACGAGTATTGGCGAAATTCCACCACCCTTCAGACACCAAAACTCGCATTCACGAGCGATTTCGATCGAATTTCTTCCAGAACCGCCGTTTAACCAGTCCCCAGCGTGCAAACGGCCAAAAAAAAAACCACTCGTAACATTTTCGTCGCAAAAGTTTGGTTGGCAAATTTTCGTTTTCTTACCTGGACGTTCCACAGCCGTTCGCGTTCCACGCTCAGCCGCGCCGTCAGCCACCAGCCGATTGTTAGCCGAGCCGAGTTAGGCCTAACGAAAAGTTTGCCAATAACGAACGGGCTATATAATGATTTGGCGTTCTCAACCATACACGTATATACGCGTATTTTTTTAATTTCTCCTTATTTCAATCCAATGAGTAGGACGAATAATTATTAGCAATTTGCGCCGAATCGAGCGCTCCTCTCAGTTCCTCCCCCACCGGCTGGCGACGTCAGCCGCTCGCCGCCCAATAGGCCGTCGGCTGGCAGTCGAGCCGACTTATCAGCAGTCGGCTGACCGGCTGAGGGGTGGGGCCGTCTGAAACACAGGGGCCCTTGTGTTTTCCCGCAGGGCTTAATTATTTAAACTGCTAGACGTTCGACCTCGATAATTTTCCCCTTCGTTTTTACTCCACCCTCTTACCCCGCTGCCCCCCTTTTCCCCCTCGTGGCCCGCACTCTTCCTCGTGGCTCGTCTGCGGCCTACTCCTCTGCTCACTCCTCTACCCCCACAATCCCAACTCCAATGTCTGAGGCGCACTCGAAATTTCACCAATGAAATTCAACCTTCAAACGGCATTAGCAGGGCCGAGGGGGATGAACGCCACGAAACAGTGTTGCGTGACGCAGGATTTCGTCGGTCTACAGCACAAATATTGCGTGTCCAGTTTGGGCATGATTGAGTTATACAGTAGTAGTCTCGGCAAAAGAACGAAAAAATTTCCAGCCAATCAGAGTGATTCGACTTATCGATGCACTGTGTCAGCAGTAAAAGGAAAATGGCTGCCACGCTTGCTATACGTGACAGGATGGACGAATCGCAAACAGTAACTCGCATCCTATTGGTCCGAGCTACGCCATTTTTTCGTTCTTTCGCCGGGACGACCATAGACGTAAATTCCGAATCACACGGGGACACCCTACACGTTGTACATAAATATACTGGGTGTATACACTAACAGACTCAGGTGTGACATTTGTTTTAAAAGAGCATGAAGGTGTAATTCAACATATTCAGTTGTCACCCTAACACGTTAACTTTGGTCAGTTGGGAAGAAAATTAGTCAAAGACGACTTATTCCTATGTCCAATATCACCAACGTAACACAACATCCATACAACATTCTACTGTACTAAAAATATTCAACACCTGCAGGAGTCCGTTACAAGAAGCAATGATGTAGCATCGAAGATTATGGGTGGTACAACCCCATAAAGTCAAATGATGACGGAAGTAAGAGGGTGTGGGGGTTGGTCAAATGATGATGTCATCTTGCATGGTGTTTTATGAAACAATCCATCACTTCTCATCCAGTTTTGCAAAAGATGTCTTAATTCGAAATTTACTTGGTAATGACTTAGTAAGGGATATGGGGGTCTGAAAATCACGAAAATATGACAATAAGCTTATTTGCACGCCCCCTATAACTGGCTGGAATGTCCACTGGAGCCCAGTGGACATACCATATGTGCATTAAACCATCGACTTGTCCAGACAAAACTGCACAAATTGGGACTTACACCTCGGCTTGTCCGAACGGTCGATTGCCAAACATCGCTTTTGGTTACCCCTCATTGGGGGTTATTACCCCCAAGAACTCACCCCCCTTTCTTAATTCGGTTATCAAATTCTTCCATCGTGCTTTTGCATCCCTCTTCGACAACTGAACTTCAATCCTTGTCCATTACTCCTACAAACAACAAGTTTTTTTCCGCTGAGCCCCTCATTGGACCCGATTACACTTATGCCCCTACACTGTATATCGGTTTCTGCCTGCACCAGGCCACGCATTCTTGACCTTTCCAAAGAATCCAAATTACGTATAAATGACGCTGACACAAACTGTCCCAAAACTGAAAATTAACGTTTGCGAAAATTCCCCACAACCCAGTGAAGTTCACGGCCCCAAGTTCAAGCATCATTGCGAGGCTCGTAATCCTTTGCAGGTGTACCTATAGCTATAGGACTCGCCCTTTGCCAATTGGTATACAAAGGGCTGAACGGCTAATAATAATAATAATAAATACAAAGGGCTCTACCGCCAAACACCTATACAAGAACTGACACGATAATCCTTCCATTGTTTTTCAAAAGTCCCTCATTGTTGACCAATTGGTATTGGTATTCTCCGATGAATACTTTTAATAAACGAGTATACCCTCTTTATCAACAGACTTTTTTTAAAGCCCAGTCTCCCTTATAATTATACAGATAGATCATACATAAGAGATTTCCTCTATTTGTGTCATTTGTCATATTATTTTCCATTTTTTACAGAAATTGTCACATTTTGTCACATCGGTTTCAAATTGTCACATCGGCCATATCCCTGCAATTGGGAGTGTGCAACGCCACTGGTGGCGCTGCAGTCATCCACTTTCATGGCCGCGAGAGTAGGATAAAAGCCTCAAACGCAACGGGAAGCTTTTCATTTTCCCCAAATAAGCTCGTAAATGCAAGCTAATTATTATTTTAACGGTTTTGACCAATTCTGTGGTATCCAATAATACTCTTTGTTGGTATTTAAAGCATTCCGTATTTATTTTTGGGCCACGAGCCTGACTTAATCGAACTTCGCCATGTTACTCGATGAAAGTATCCTACTTTCATGGGAGCTTACTCGGCGACCCTTTCGCTGCACACTCCCAATACAATGTAACATTTAAATGTGCTTTTAAATTCGCTGGGCAACTTGTTATATACCAATAACGTCATGCGTAACTTTTGGCTATGCTCCAGCACAGTGAAAATATTGAACAACAGCGTGCAACATTTGCCTCTCAATTTGAAACAAGTTGCATAACGCGTGTTGTCACATTGTGTGGACCCACCTGTAGACAATCTGAGGATATCACCCTGTATTACCAAGCATCCGCCAGCTTCATCTTATTTTCTGGTTCAGTGGACTGACTAACCGGTTCCCTCGGCATCCATCGAGCCCTCCTCCTCCATGCATCTTTAACCCCCTCATTTTTCGAACGCAGTTGACCTCGGAGGAAACGGCCAAAGCTGGACGTTTTATTCCTTTACCCCCAGCCCATGAGAAGTCTTTTTTTTACGACTTTGTTTACAGGCTGTCCGGCCGACCTGCATCCCGAGCCCAAGGTGTCAAAAAGCGCGGCCCCGTCAGCAAAGGACCAGAGCCTCCCTCGGCTATTTATACAGGCCCTATTCACCCCCCTCCTGCAATTACCCCCCACATCACAAGTGAGCGCCATTCGCACATCGCCAAATTGCATGCCCAAGTTTTATTTCGGAGCAAAGGGGCATGTGTGCCCAGCCACATAAAGGGGGCGCCCCAAACCCACCACCCAGTCTAAGGCTTTTATAGGGGTACCGAGAAATACCAAGAAATTCTTGTTATGCAGCGCATGCATAACCGCAAACGAGGCGGCATGGCCATCCACTAATTCTTAAATTTAAACAGCATCGCTAAACAGCACAGCATACTGCATAGCATACTGTACATGCAGTACAGGAAGCCTCGAGATGGAGCGCCATATACAGGAGAGCCATGTGGAGAGGACTACCAATATTTTTGGTCCAAAAACCTCGGAGGAATTTCCCGTACCATCCATTAATTCTTAAATTTAAACAGCATAGTTGGTATGCTATGCTAAACAGCACAGCATGCTGCATGGCATACATGCGGTACAGGAAGCCTCGAGGTGGAGCGCCATATACAGGAGAGCCATGTGGAGAGGACTACCAATATTCTTGGTCCAAAAACCTAGGAGGAATTTCCTGTACCATCTATTAATTCTTAAATTTAAACGGCATCGTTAAGCAGCATAGCATACATGCAGTACAGGAAGCCTCGAGATGGAGCGCCATATACAGGAGAGCCATGTGGAGAGGACTACCAATATTTTTGGTCCAAAAACCTCGGAGGAATTTCCCGTACCATCCATTAATTCTTAAATTTAAACAGCATAGTTGGTATGCTATGCTAAACAGCACAGCATGCTGCATGGCATACATGCGGTACAGGAAGCCTCGAGGTGGAGCGCCATATACAGGAGAGCCATGTGGAGAGGACTACCAATATTTTTGGTCCAAAAACCTCGGAGGAATTTCGCGTACAAAAAAAGATTAGTGGTTTATTAAGTGGTTTATAGAGTATAGTGAGTGGGTGGCAGAACGTTTCGTCGTCGTCGTCCCAAATTAATCATTTTAAACTAATTTTGGCCTTCTCTTCAACTTTCAAGTTGTATAACTACACGTAGACCTAAAAACGTTTGCGGATTAAGTTGTCGAATTACACATCATGACATCGAAATTCCAGTAAGACATCAGCATCGGATGCTCCATGGCCGACGAGTTATGTTGTCATACCGGTATTAAGCATTTTCATCATAATTTGCTTCTAATGCTCAACACGTGGCTGCGATATGCAGCAATGCTGTCTTATCTACCCTCATGTTCCAAAGTTTCTCGTTAAAATCGAGCGGCGTTCAACGTTTTTAAATGAAAATTTGTATTTACTTTTAATTGCAGTTTAAATTATCATAAAATTACGCCATGATGTCACTTACCACTTTCTCGCTGACGGCCAACCGTCGTACCTGCAGCCCTCTGACCTCTGTCGTTTCGCCTCTCATTTATGTTGCCATGGTCGCCATGCTATGGACCTGAAACCATACAATAAAGGATTAGAAAAATCGACACATCCATCAGCACCTCACACTACCGTCTTCACTATATAGATTAATATCGTCCTCCTCTACAACTTTCAATTTGGGACTATAATAGGCCTCTAACATTGTCGAATTAAAAACACATTAAGCCTTGCTGTACATAGGGAGGAAACTTTGCAGGAAAACTAAATAAAGTCAAAATTTAAACCAGAAGCTTCCCGCATGATGCAAATACGATTTATTTATGGTTATCAACAACTTAATTGAGTTTCTGAAATTTTGAAAACACTATGGATGACAGTCAACGAAGCGAAAGCGCGTGTTTTGAGTTGTTGCCAACGTGTTATCCCCATCAGAATTTGTATTCTTTTAATGTCTGCACCTACAGTACATGTATATTAAGAGGCCGGTGCTGAAATCATTCCAACTAGGAAGTCAATCGTTGTTATAATTTATGACGGAATCATGCTGCCAGACAGAAACATGGCAATTTACCTTCTCCACGCGTTTTATCAATTTTCAAGGCCTGCAAAATATAGGTGAGCGACCGTCCTTGATTTAATTTCAGCTTAGCTTAATGTAGGTTAACTTCCGTTTCTATTCCTGGAGGCAATGAACACAGTTGTATACCCAAACAAAAAGGTATATGCAAATTTTTCCAAACCCAAAAAGCACTAACTGTAAAAACACCCAGCCTGCATGTACATGCGCTATTAAATCTTAAACTAATGAACATTGACCTGTAATTAATCAAGATCAATGCAACGGGGTTCGAAACTCTGCTACAACCGGTACATGTCCAATGGAAATCGCTGATAAATTTAGGAAACCGAATAAAGTCAGATTTAACTGGTACAGATTTATACATGTACATGTAGCATTTGACCGAATTTGATATCACGAGTGAATGAATATGCATCTGGTAATTTAGGCTTCTGCATATTACAAATATCATTTATCGAACAAATCATAAAAATATACCAATCCCAAGTTGTAACACATTTGTAACTCACCCTGTATTAGGGAATGGTTGTGCTTAATATAAGTATTTATTACAAAGCCTCGAATCGAACTTCAGTCATGCATTTTTTCAATTCAATTCAATTTAATACTCCCACTGTCAGCACCTGAGGTGCCATGTGGTGAAGGGGGGGGGGGTAGTATAACCCAAATACATGTTACATTTGCAGTATGTTTTTGATATACATGTACATGTAATGTAAATACAAAGAAAACGAGAAAAAAATGAAAAAATACATACTGACGGATACAACATGGAAAAAGTACATACTGTACAGATATCCCTAGAATATGCATACATGTACATGTATGTACATGTATTTATACACACTCTAGTGACCTGACCTCCAAAATGAAAAAAACAACACAAATTTACCATAATTTACACAAAATACAAAACAGATTCATTCTACGTAACGGTGTTGTCGCAAATCTGAACTTCCATGTTTATTGAACTATGTTTATTGTAATTTTGCGATGAAATTGTTTTAAAAATACACTGTGTCTCATGCATCTCACTCTCCAACATTTTTCAAGCATTCCCTGACTTTCCAGAAAGTGGGAACCCTAAAATGCTGTTTTTGGGTCCCAGTTTTGCTCGTTATGAACCCAGATAAGGCTTTTATTTTTGTTTATGCCACGGCAAACAATCTGGTAGAATGCTTTCTGCACCAGCCTGGTACCTTTGCCCAAATTTGGTCATTTCGAACGTAAACCGTCAGTTATTTAGGGTTGAGGCTGTGCAGAGAGCAACCTTTCGTCCAATGAATCAGCAGACATTTCCCCCCAGTGATATATATATTTACCCCCTCTGTCTTGAGTACATTTCTCGGGAGGCATTAAGCCTTGCTTTTGGTAGGAGCAAACAAAATTCTTGAGAGCGCCCTGGCCATGCATGTTGTACCCCTGGTACCCCTCCATGCCATAACCCCCTCCTTGTTTATTCCTGACAGGGCAGTGACTCGATGGTGGCATTTTTCTTTGGCACAAACTCCCATGCATGCCATCGCAGAAGAGGGGATTGAAGGGCAAAATGGAGGGGTGGGTTAAGGAGGAGGTGGCCTCGTTTTCGCAGTGGCGGCAACCAAAGGGCAACGAACAACTTGGGGCAGAATGCGAAGAGACAACGTGTTTGTTAGTTACAGCGAAAAAAAAAACGATCCCGTGCCAATGGTATCACAAACAATGTCGAGGTCAAAGGTTGACCATGGATACCCGTCCAAGAAGTAGGACCCTCATGCCACATTTTTTTTTATAACCAGGGTCTATTTTATGGAAGCTGACGCGAAGCATGCTGGGAAAAGGTCTTATGCAACCTCTAATAGCTGGTATAGAATATACAGGCTGATTATGTACTTGGTCCTGTACTTGGTAGCAGGCATGTGGCCAGGTATATCACATTTTGTCACATCCAAGAATTGGACATTCGTCACATGCAAATGTTATGCAATTGATTCTTAGTTCATCAAAATTTTCACAAAATATACTGTATCTGCAAAAATGTTACATCTTATTCATTTTTTTCCCTTTTTACACACGTTTTGGATAACTGATTTAAGTTTTCATCAGCAAGCTCTATTGCCACCTTGGCGCTTTGAATGATGGCATTTGCAGCTTCTACTTTTACAATATCTGTGCAGCTAGTACTACAGGCCTCACGTAACATCTCCATTCCTGCAAGAAACATTATTTGGGCTTTTTCCTTCTTTTTGGTAATTTCCTCGTCATCAACAGACTTTTCTGAGCCTAGTCTCCCTTATAATTATACAGATACGTCATACATAAGAGGTTTCCCTTTTTTTGTTGCATTTGTCACATTATTTTCCATTTTTTCCAGAATTTGTCACATTTTGTCACATTTGTCACACAGGTTTCAAATTGTCACATCAGCCACATCCCTCGTTGGTAGTTTTAAGTTGAGAAAGTGTTTATTGGCAAGATTTAGTTAGTCTATCAACATCAGAATCAGTCGTATTGTAACATCGATGTAACAGCACTTCCCTAGAGATTTGTAGGCCCTCAGGGAAAGGGTCTGAACATTTTCAGACATGTCAGGGAGTTGAGACTTTATAATTGGCTTAAGTGTGGGGATTAGTACAATTGGTTCAAAGCAACGTCGCCGAAGAATTAGATCCACATGTTCCTAATCAGTCGAGGAAAACCTGGTCATTAATGTTATCAAATGGATCTACAGTAAAGTATAGACGTGTACTAAAATGGAATTTATACAGGGTCTGAAAAAGGGTTATTGAAAATCCATTGGCTTAAACAATGACCCATTTCCTATGATCTACATGTACAAGGATAAAAAACAAAGCCAGTGTTTAGAAATTCTAGTGAAAGGGTGATAAAAGTATGATACCTACTGTACATGTACTTTGGGCTTTAAGTCCTATCATACTTTGCAAGGGTCATCAGTTCACAACATCATCAGCTATACGTGTATTCCTATCCATCCCATAACCCAATTTTTTAAACATATTCGCCCTTAGGCCCATACTGCAACACAATTCAAATCCATGTGACAATACACTCTGTCCAAAAACGTTCAGTTCGAAAAGCATTTCAAAATTTATACTTGCTCGCTATTAGATTTTTTTTGTTTTTCAAATCTAACATTCAGAGTAAATTGAGCGAACTGTCGAAAAGTCATTCAACGAAACTTTCTATCTGCCCTTAGAAAATCATTTATCATATACTGTACATGTTTATTGATGAAATTGACTGTCGTAATGTACATTGCATGTAGGAAAACTCATGACTCACTTTTTATGAAAATTCCATTCATGGATCGCTTTTTTTAGACATCAATTTAAAAATTTGAAATAAACTTCAATCTTTCATCATGTGGATATTGCATAACTGTTTGTCATCAACGTCAATTTTGTTTTTTTAAATTTGAGAAGTGGAAAATTCGAAAAAGAGCGCCAGAAACGGAATTTTCCTACAAAAGTGAGCCAGAAATTGAATTTTCGTAAAAACGCACTTGCCTCACTATTGCCCTAAATGTTGGATTTGATTTTTTGGGCAATATCAACACCTACAAGTACTACACTGTAAATTTATGCAAATTAAATGCATTTCAGTAATTCAAAAACACTTTTTTTAAATACAGCAAGATATTCAAAAATATTCTACATGAATAATGGATTTATAAGTGAACGATAACACCCCATGTATTATTTTGTTTTTTTAAAATGTCATTGCTTTACAGCGCATTTTTTCATCGCGGAGACACACCATTAGCACGCACACTGTAATTTATCGAAATACCCTCATTTTTCGAACAATTGTTCCCCGTTTTTTTCCATCAACGTCACCAACACCCCCTTTCCCCTAACCACGTGACCCACGAGTATTACCAACGTTCAACTTTACACAACGGTCCAAGGGTAAATATATAAACAAAGTCGAAATAAGGTCATGCAATAGAAATTAAAGAGGGGGGATAAAGCTCCGTTGCATTCTTCCATGTGTGTATTTATCAAATATTGATTTCAAATGTTAGACCAATTGCGAGTTCGACTTCAGTCCACTCGAACAAAGAAACGTACATGTACATTTTCAAAGACGCAATTTTTCCCTGCATTTTCCAAGAGGAAAACAGCCGTCATGCCAAAGACCCCTCTGAAGACCATAGAGCATGTGGCCATTTCCTACGTAATATGCATTGTGTTTAATTTCAATACTTCCCCCCTGAAAACACCAGTCATTTGTTTTATGACTGCTGAAAATGGGGTCAACTCGTAATCGGCAGAATCGATATCAATTCGGACGAGAAAAATATGAGGTAAGATACAAAAACTGGTATAGGCGAGACAGATTTGCACCGGCCCTATTTACAAATTTTCAAGTTTCCATGGGATTTGTCAATTTCATATCAAGCTCTCACAATGCGCCAATTCATGTGACACCAAAAGTCAATGACCAATGCAACGCTGAAATGATTTTAAATGATGATGTCATCATTGCTGTTTTATAAAACATGTATTCCCACATTTTGATAAACAAATTTTCAATTCGAAATGTTTGGGTCGACGATGTCATCACTAGCAGGGTGGGGAGCTCTGAAAATACAGTAACAGTACAGTAAGTGTATGAAACAAACTGTGATGACATTAGGCTATATTTGAACCTAACGCTCTTCAATATCGGTTGTTCACATACATGTATACAGGGTTCATACTCAAATTTACAAAATCATTGCCCTGACTTTCCCTGACATCCCAAGTAAATTTCCCTGACTTATAAATCGTGTAGAAATTTTTTTAAACCTGCTCATGAGAAAAATATAATGTTTAT
>JAQFYZ010001657.1:0-21813 GCA_034695085.1 Cylindroiulus punctatus
GAAAAAGCATTAATTTCTGCAGAATTATTTCGGGTTCATTTTTTTCTGCAGAATTCTGCATGACTTTTTCACATGGGAGATGGCGGCCGCCGAGGTTTGTGGGGAAAGTGCTGGTCCAGAATAATATGAGCGGAAAGGCCAGTTTCATCGGTCGATGCTGTTTTTTAGGGACTGGGCCATGAAAGGAGTGCGCGCCCGTGTTTACGGGTTATATTTGGCGAGGCGAGGGAGGGGAACCTGGCAAAAAATGACCCGGTTTCTGGGCTGCAGGCCGCAGCCAGGATAGGGATCATGGGATGAGCAGCTGGAATTTCCGCGCTGGCTTGTTGTGTTTTTCGCTCATTTTTTAACTCTCGATTTCAGACTCGTTGTTTCCCTCCGCTCTCGCTAGACCTGGTCTGGCGAGCACCGGGCAGGAACGATCACGATCGGCAATGTTGTTCGCTTTTTTAACCCCCTTTCGAATGAAAGAAAGATCAGCGCTGATAGTGGGATTGGTACTGGACGTGAGATCTGTATTATGGAAATGGGGCGTTGAATTTGGGGAAAAAATGTGGTGGCGAGTGGCAGATGGGAGGGCCTGTCATTCGGAAATAACGGGTTCGAACCCCGTCTGGTGATGCTGTTTTTGCGCGGCTGCTTCCGGGGTGGGTTCGACCGCCGCCTTGTCTTGCCTTGTGTCGTAAATTCTGTAATCAAATGAGACTGGGCACACTATTTAAGGGTGGGGACCACTTGAGAACAGAGACCGCCGAGAGAAACAAACGGGCCAGTCTCAAAATGCTCGGTGTCCATTTGTGAGCAGGAAGGGAAAGTTCTGTCTACGGGACCTCGGGGACCTGTTTCAAAGGGCCTGTTGGCAAGTTGACAGCAGAGAGGAAAAATTACCAATTGGCAAATTCATCATACAGGTACCATCTGAGAGCTATTGTCAAGATCTAAAACTATCTAGAGATGAACACCTTCGAGTGGTTATATATTCTTACTCTCGGCTCTCAAGTGGGCAATGTAAGGTCAAGTTCTACCACAGTGAAGGTTCGTTTATAGATTCCTCCAGCTAAGTAAAAATTTCCTGGCTGAGTTAATTTTGTGAAAATGAAAACCCATGCTCTCAGCTTAGCTCATTGGAGCTACTGGTTGATTTGGGTGTTTCCGGACTGGTTTATCGTGAAATCGACCTCCTCCTGCCCACATCTCTTCAGCCTATCTTATGTGCCGTAAAATTAATTCAATAACCAAACAAAGTTGGGCGCAGCGGTAAAGCTGCTTGGTTATTGCGTTCTGGTTGTTACTACAGTGGGTGGACAAAATAATGCTGACACTTAAGATATTTGCTTTCGTTAGCTACATGGTTTTGAAAGCACGACCAGATTTCAACATCCATGACCACTGGCTAGTTTTGTAGACTAGAGGGCCTAGAGTGTAGACAGATGCCTTGTCTAATTATCTTTAAAGTAACTTGAAAATGTGCTTCTAAGATCTATATGAAATTCCACGAAGAGACTGTTCAAAACTTGCGCGAATCCATTTTAAGAAGGGTTGAAGTTGTAGTGAATGGGTTTCCAATACCTGTAACAAGTGTTTTAATTATTTTGTCCATCTGGAAGTTCTAAACTAGGGTCTGGTGGCCTGACAGGTGGTCTCTATGGACGTTAAATAAGCTCAGTAAACAAAACAAAGAATATTAGCTCGTTAAGTGCTTGTAAACAAGCGCGGTGAGCTTGTTCCACGTGTTTCAACAACACATTTCGCGAACTGATAAGATTTTTGAAGGGTTGATCCACTTTAATCATAACAAATCAATCTAAACTGAATTCGAATCGATGATAATCTACTGTATTTTTGAGAAACTAATCCTCAGATTTGATAGGGTGATGCTGCTGACGTGACGTATGCTGACAGATATTATCATTTCTGATTTCTAAAAGAATTTATCATTCTCGCATC
Organism: Cylindroiulus punctatus; assembly: GCA_034695085.1. Taxonomy (NCBI): domain Eukaryota; kingdom Metazoa; phylum Arthropoda; class Diplopoda; order Julida; family Julidae; genus Cylindroiulus; species Cylindroiulus punctatus. Next base: position 1,948 of record JAQFYZ010001657.1, read on the forward strand.
ATTCAATTGATTAATGCTGTAGAACAATTTCCTTTGCACCAGATTAAATTACACTAAATTTCTGATGTTTATTCCATGAGTGTCTTTACGGCATCTGTGTTGCCGTGTCCATATCTGTCCTGGTCTGTCCAATTTAATAGAGCATGTCAGCATATGTGGCGAAATCATTTCAGATTTCAATGTTGGTTTAATCTCCAATCTGAACCCCCACAGACAGGACGATGGAAGTCTTCCTTCGGAAGCTAAAAATAGTCGATCAGAAGATTACGGATGCGAGTTTACTCACGCTTGTTGTGAAAATCTGATTAAAATTGCTACTTGTTTATAATGTTAAGTTATTGTTTTTGTAGGGTGATTCAGAATTGATATTTATGAATGAATCATTTGGTAGGCCTGTCAGTGCCAGTTGGCTTCACGAAATCTAAATTTTTCTCTACTGAATTTCTTGGTAAAAGCTCGGCAAAATAACAATGGAATTATTTTCGTCACAGGCATTAACCATTTCTGATGTCATTAATAATGTATGAATTGAAATTACCTCATTCACCTAGTTTCATTTTCCTCAACCGAAAAGTATGAATTGTTCATGCTTTTAACATAAATTTCAGAAATAGCCACGCTTGCGGTGTTGGAAATTTGCTTTGTACTTTTTGATTTCGACATTTCTGCAGAACTTGTGCATACCATTTTCTGCACAAATAAGTTTTTTCTGCAGGATTCTGCAGAAACTTTTCACATGGGAATGCAGCACATGTTCTGTTGAGATCCTGGAATCGAAATTCTCAATCTGTCACTCTTGATTCATTTGTTCAACAGGTTTATAGCGTGATTTTTCTGATCTTTTCAACATAATTGTTTCAGCAGCTGCTGGATGTCGACCAAAACTTAAAGGCAGCACTACAGCCGTGCCCTAGCCAAGTGGATCAGCAGGATGAAGTCGATGTCGGCTGCGAAGAAGGCCTTCATTATGCCAATGGCGTGCTTACGACACAGTGCTCGGCGTGCGGAGCTATCAACATGGCCCAGTACGTGTACCCCGCCATCAGCCCTTCAGTGCCCTTCAACTGGCCCTGCGCCCCTCCGTCGTCTTCACCGCCTCTTCCTCCACCGCCGTCTGTGTTGCCACAGGCCCCGGCTTCAGTCATCGCGCCCACGGTGGGCCAGGTGACTAGGAGTCCTTGTGCCACGAGACCCACCGTTCTTCCTCTGCCAACCCCCAGAGGTATGGCTATGGTCTTTGCAAATCAGTGCTTCATCTTGTTCAAATCTTGCAGGGTTTCCCCAGACCTGAGAAACTTAGAATTGGCGGGAAAATTTGTTTGACCTAAGAAAAATTGTTTTTATTCCTGTTTATACATCATGAGCTTAAATGTGGCATTTATTGCATTGGCATATGTCATGCTTATGCATTTTCAGTGATCAGCTGGGTCAGGTAATTTGTTTTAAAACCTGGAAAAATGAGGAAAGTTGGAAACTTGTCTCTGGGGAATCCTGTCTTGGTCAGATAGACCGATGGTAGCTTTAATCGTTTTACATGTCATGTGGAGTTTATTTTATTTATGTATTTATTCGTTATGGCTCTTTCAGCTCACGTGAAGCACCTTGAGTCAAAAAGTGCTCCACGAAGAAAAAAACTCGATAAGAGGACGGATTACAGGATACAGGTACGTCACAGGTTCCTACGATAGTTTGAAGTCTGTTTTCGATAATCTGCTTGACCATATCATAGGTCTATAGTGCAGATATTGTAGGTCCATTTTCTGCTATTGTACAGAATCAGTAAAACACAATTTTCGTTTCTCTTTGTCATTGCGCAACGATTGTCAGGTAAATTTTCAATTGCATTCCAGTTAAGCATTACCAATATGCTTTTCTCAATTGTTTGTTTGGATGAACAATATTTTTTCACAACTTCGCGATGATATTCGATTATGCCCAAAAATCCAATATCTTCCCTTTTTTCAATTCCAATATCTTCACTTTTTGATCCATTGATAAACTCTAGGTTGTTTAATGTCTTGATTGTAATTCCTATTTTTTTTAAGGTTACATGGTCAAATGGGGAAACGACGGAAGTGAGCAAAACTTATCAAGAATTATTCGATTTTCACCAACAGGCAAGTAATAATTTTCCAAGTGATTGGAATCAGATCGTCAATAAATGATAAACTTGTTCAATTTCGTTGGTATTTAGCTCACGAAAACAGTGCGAACGCCTTACTTTGCCGGTGAGTCATTTTAATTTTGGAAGAAAAGAAATGCTAGTGTTGTATCAAAGAAGTAAAGTAACATAAAAGTGTTTTGCAGGTCCTCCGAAGCAGTCGATCAGAGGCGACGAGTCTGCCGAAGACGGGACTGGCAGGATAAACGAATATTTGAGGCAACTAATAGGAAAAGTTCCATTGGATTTAGAGTTGATGGTCGGCTTTTTCAGTCCGTCTCCCGAATCCTCTGCAATGCCACAAACGAACAACGCCGGCTCGACAGTCGGTTTGGACGATCGAAACTCGTGTTCTTCTCCTAATGCCGCGTTGTCGATTCACTCGAATCCTACATCACCTCCGCCGGCAGTTCACTCCAAATACTCGGTGGCATCTCCAGTTCACGCATTTCACTGCGCGTCTGGTGAGTAATGAACCAAGTGCCTAAATTTTGACAGATGTGTGAGCCTTAAAGGAGTATCTGATAAATGGTGTTTGCATTGAGGAAAAGGAAGTGCAGATATCATCTTTCTAACGAGCCTTACCGGTTTTCTTTAGCTGGGATCAACGATGTTAATAATCAACTTGGGAGCCTGACGATTTATAATTCCTGCCACGCAAACGAGTGCTCTACCAAGGTCCCCACGACTGCGAACAACAACCAGCAGTCGTGCGTCCGAGCTGCGCCGGTGGTGGATTCATCGATTATGAACGTTTGTTCCAAGCACTCGGGTAGCGCTGGGATGAAGCAGGGCCCGCAGAACCATAACGAGTGCAGTGATGATCTGGCTCGGCTGGAGCGGGTCTTCGAAAGTGAAAAGGAGTCCAAGTTATGGGAAATACTGAGACGAAAGCATTTGCCCACGAAACAGGTTAGTCATCGCTCGTCGTGGCAGATTCCTTAGTTTCGTTTCTTGAACGACAAATGTCACCCCATTTTCCTACGCAGATCTTAAATTTGACGGAAGACGACTTGAGAAACGACGGGTTTACGGCGGATAAAGCCGAGAAGATCCTGAAGCTCTTCAGAACTTACAAGTAATTGACTTTTATATAATCTCAAAACTAAGTATGGGCAAATCGAGTCACAATTGCTCAATTTTCTGCGAAATCGAAATTTCCTGTTAGCTAGAGAATCTCGTTAACGTCAAAACAATTCTTGTAACAGACAAAAACTTCCCAACGGATTCTATTTCCACACGGACGCCGATCACCCACCTAAATCCTACCAGATTTCTCAACGCTGCTCTACTCCACCGGCAGTTCAACCAAGTTGCTGCACGGTGCAAACGGTGCAGACACAGGTGGGGAAAAGTTTCGAGTTAACCTCGTTTGAGAACTTTTTTCCTCGGTGATTTCATAGGTGGTCGTTGCAGGTTTACATGCCGGATGCGCCAATCGATCTTCTGGCCTCCCACTGCCTCGACCCCATGATGACTTCTCATCCGCTGAATAATCGACACTCCTCTCGCAATTCCCCCGACACTTCCCGCCCTTGTCTCGTGTCCTCCAAGGCTGCGTGCAACGGCGAGACCGCCGATGAGGTCTTCGTCAGGGAACATCGAGACTCCAGCGATGGCTATGCCAGGCACAAGAACAAAACTGTAGCCGATATGAATATCAAAGGTCGGTGCAAGCTTTGTGTCGATTAAAGATGCATTCTTAGGTAGAGAATAAAGTGGCAAAGACCCAAATCTAGTAGGTTTTCTGATGCCAACATTGCATGAGGAACTTATTTTGAACAAGTAATATTTATAGTATGTGTGCTTTTGTACGACAAATTGTGCTGTTTTCAGATTTTAATACAAATTTGCCTAGAGCCGAAATGTTTTTATCCAATGATCATGTCGTCATTTGATACAGGGAAGGGTCTGAAAGTCACAAACTTGTAATGGCAAAATTCAAATGCACCCCCCTCAATATTCTAATAGGCATTGAACATTTTTTCAGTAGTGGTTGAAAAGTGATTGTATTTCTCCAGTTCATGATTTTACATAGAGTGGGGAAAATCTAAGAACTGGTATTTGAGCAGGCAGTCCTACACTTTCCCCTTTTAAGCTTTCCAAGGTGATCGGATAAAGACGATCATTTGGCATAATTCTAATGTCAAGTACAGAATTATCCCTGAAAGGACGATCCAACGGCACAGTCGTGCATAATTTTTCCTCTTCTTCTCATTTCAAGAAAACGAATTGCAGCGCGATTACCGAACCCGAAGAAACAGTCGTGGCAACGGCGGCAGCGTCCACCACAGGATGAAGTCCACGAGCCGGTCAAATGACAGCGGCAGCCGGAAGTCCTCTCTGACCTCCGTCGACGTCCGCCAGTCACAGTCGCCCGGCTGCGAAGACGCCTCCGACGGCTGCGACGCCAAGCCCGGCGAAATCCGTCCTCACCCGCATTCTCACGCCAACATTCCCTATGCGGCACGCAACGGTTCTTCCCCGCTAAGCATCTCCGAAGACGCTGCGCCTCCCAACACCCTTCCCGGCATGCCCAGCTACAGCACCGCGCCCAGCGGGGTCTATCCGCCGCCCGTGCCGCAGCCGCACGGCCACATGCCGCGCCTGCCTTCCAGGCCCCTGGCCGCCATGGGCATATGCACCACCTGCCCCTGCTCGCGGCCCTCGGTGACTCCACCGCCGCTGCCTTCTCCGCACCCCATGGCCTACCCGCAGATCATGCCGTTCTTCCACGCCTTCCCGCCGAACCACCTGGCCGCGCAGTCGACCTACCTCGCACCGCACACCACCAACGGCTTTGTGACAACGCCCCCGGGCGTGCCGCAGCCGCGCACCTTCCAGTTCCTGCACTCGCCCGACGGCATCACCGCCCACGAGGTGACGTTTCCTCCCCACCAGTTCAACAACATGCTCCAGGTGCAGCAGCAGCCGGCACCACCACCGCACGGCGGTCTGACTGCCACCCAGCGACTGCAGCCGCCGCCCGTGCCCGGGTTCGTGGCTGGGCCCACGCCTAACGTCGGGTTCCACGGCAACCAGATGCACCCGCCCAACATGACTAGTCTCCAGCCTCCCCCTGGCGCCCCCGGCATGGCGCCGCCGCAGCATGGTCCCTACGTCGCGCCCAAGGCGGCGACGTGCTACAACTGCGGCCATGCTGGCCATCACGGCTCCGAGTGCATGGAGAAGACCATGGATGATATCAGCAAGGGAGGTAAGTTTGGGGAAATTATTATCTGTGGTCACTGGACGTTCCTGTGCACTAATATCTCTATACAGGTTATGTTCATGTTTACATGTGTGCCTTTCGCAGTACCTCGTATAAACTTGTTGATGAAAATGGTACCATTTACACAGAAAATATCCTGTTTAAATGTTAAAATAATTGCAATCTATTTCAGTTTGACACAGAATATTTTCTGCTGGACAGTTTCCACCACTATTCTGTGTTCATGTTTATTTATCTGTTTTTGCAATTTTTTTCAGGGCAATTTCAGTTGTCTTTCAACCGTGGCGAGAAAACTCCTTCGGACGGCTGTGAATGAAGAAAGGAGAAAGTACCGCTTTTTTATTTGCTGTAACCTTACTCTGGCTTCAAGCTCAGAAACTCGTTGCATATCAACGGAAAGCGTCGACTTCTTCGTCTCGACAAAATCTTGGCTGTGCTAAAAACAAACAAAAAAAAAAGCGAGGAAGACGAGGAGCTGCGGAACACGTGAAAGTGGCAACGAGGATAATGGTTCGACTCCATTTCTTGAAATCCAGGTTCTAACGTTGTTGTCCGTTATCCGTGACTAGCCGCGCGCTCCTACCTCCTGAGATATACACTCGTGTGTTCATCAAGATGCGGAAGAAGCGACCACTGTGCGAGGATGCGAGGTCCGTCACACAAACCCGACCTGTTAACCCCTGTAGCGGGGCGTGTTTCGGAGAAGCCGTTCTCTCGACACGAGGTGGTGCTCATAGTCAATTTGTTTTCATCGCCATTTCATACATCATCATAAACCTTGCCCTTTTAATAATTGATTTTAACAGCATTTTCCCCTCCCCTCACCTTTAATTACCCCTTTCATTTCTGGAAGTCTCCAGATCTATCCGTATCCTACCCCGTTTTAACTATCCGTGTGATATCTTTGTACTAACCGAGAAAACTGGCGTTTTTTATGAGCAGCGTAGATATATTTAAAGGAATTGCCTGGATGCGGGGTCCGCGCTTGGCACGCGACGAAGACTTCATTCCCTTTCTAGTTAGGATCTGCGCGTCTCACCCTCCTGCTGTCAAAGGTGCCGTATTTCTCCACTTCCTTCTTCTCCGGTGTATCACGGTCGGTCATCGTCGTGGGGAAAAAATTAATTCAAGCAGCTATTTAAAGTGCCTCGGTTTCTCTCTGGTGTGGCGGAACCAGAAGTCTTATATGCAACGGTCAGATAAGAAGAGCGACGAGGAGAAACAAAAGGACCGGGCCGTGACTCGCAGTCCTGGAACGACTCGCGAAAGTCTGGCTCGGCACCAACCAAAGAACATAGCGGAAGACGAGGATTTTCTTATTTGAGAGGAGCCGAAAGGAGACGTGGCCAGTCGTGCCTCGGTTCAACAAAGGGCTCGATGCAGAATTCTGGAGATGAGCCAGGAATCGGGGATTCCAGTTTATGAAGATGTACGGATAATGGATCGCTGATACGCGTCCGGCATCCATGCTATGACGAAAGCTGCTCGGGCACTGCTCGATCGTGGCGGATTTGTTTTTTTATTAATTTTGTCTTAAAACCTAGTTTCAGGATGGGGTGGCTGCCATCGAGGCCGTGCGGGCCTCAGCCCGCAGCCTCCGCTTCTGCTTTTTTAATTGAAATTTCTTCGCTTGTTGGACTGAAATAATTTTATTTGCCATTTTTACTGCATTATCTAGTCGCGGGCTGGCCTACGGCAGTAGTTCAAAGCCCTAAATGCGTTCTGTGAAAAACAGATTATCTTTTTTATCGTTCAAGCCAATAAAGCCCCTAGGCCGCTGTGGATGCAAACCCGCTTCACTGTCAAGTTTTCGTTTGCTGTTTTTCAACCAAATTTTGCTAGCGGATGATACGAAGGCCTGTCTGCGGTTTCGTGCAGCAATAAGACCCCAAGTGACCCGAGCAGCGCGAGCCACGCAGAATCCCCGGTTGCCCATCGCAGTTACGTTATCGTAGTAACTTAAATATGAAAACACCCTACCCCGATGTGAATGCAGTCTGTATATTTGTATCTATTTTCTCACGTCGAAATTTGACTATTTTTTGGTTGTCATCGTGTGCATGTTTGAGGTGTGTGCCATAACTTTGCGTAACTTTGCGTGACATTAACTCCGGGTGCATCGCTTCTCGTTCCCCGTTAATCGAGTCGTTTTTCCACTGTTTTAGTTCGTTGTTACTCTCAGAAGGTGTTTCGGAATAGTTTGGACAGAGACATTGCTTCATGCAGAAATAGGATACTTAAAACGCTGGCTGGCGCATGTAGTTTCGAAGCATCCGTCGGCATTCTCGCTTTTACAGAATACGAATCTTCACATCAACGACCAGTGATCAGCATACCACAGTTGTTCGTAAAGTAATCACTGTTATGGTCAGTTTATTCCTGTCAAGCGTGTGGTTTTATAGTTTTATCCAGAGGTTTAATTCAAATCGTCACATTAATAACTTTTGAGTAATTATAAACTGTAAATCTGTTTCAGCTTTACCGTGACAGGCCCGATCACAATTGGTCGTTGGTATGGCGATTCGTATCTGAAAGCACGCTGACAAGGAGATATTAGTGGTTCAAGCAGGTTTAATGCGAATCAATACTCACACGTTACTTTTATGTACATTAATTAGTGTTTCGTTGTACCAAAAACACAGTTGGGAGAATCTGCTCCTGACCGGAGTCACCAAAAAGTCAGTCTACGGGATGACCATGGTGGTTAGTTACGAAAAAAAATGCTGAAAACTGCAAAAAACAGCCAAAAATTATTATAGTTTAAGTGCGAGTGTGTTTCAGTATAAGTGTGCGTGTTTGCTAATGTGGGAATAATTAGCTCTATTTTAATTTGAGAAAAACGAAGAAAAAACAAAAACATGCATAGACTATAGCGTTTGTATAAAGCAAAAAAAGGATGGGATGGTGGTTACGTAACCGAACTTTGCTCCGTTGCACTTTTAAACTACATTTCTCCCAGTTTGTAGTTCTGGTCAAGTAAAGATTGGGCCATTTGTAATGGACCGACCTTGGCATGTCCAGAGTCTGCCTAGCACGATTGCGGTGTTTTAACGTGAAAATGTGAGTTCAGTGGTTGTATGGTTTGTGAAACCATGGTTCTCTGAACGTAATGCAGTCCCCACCAAATTCATGCGAAGAAATGGGCTCCCGATCAATTTCTGTTCTGGTATACGAATATGTTTTTCATTTGAGAAATGCAAAATGTGGCGTGGTTTTGGTGGGCACTCCGACACGTGTCTTGAAAAACAGCAATATTTAGCATTAGCATCTTTGGAAAAAACGAAACACCGCTGACTCGGGCCTGTGTTGAATTTGTCGTAATTAAGGTGCCAAAATATCAGGGTGACGATGAATGCCCTCGTTTTCGTATTGTATTTATAATTATGTAAAAATGTTTATAAAAAGATCTGTCCCTTTCCCAACCACCCCACCAACTTTCCTTATTTAAACTAGGCCTATGTAATAACACTTTTACAAAGAAATTGCGTTTGGCAATTTTATATAAATATCTATCTATATACATATAAAACATCCACATCCAATATATATGAAAAACGAATCTGTAAAAGTGTACGTTAAAGATTGCGGTTGTTAGACGGCGAGCACGATTGAACGTGCTGAATGTGCGGCTGAAAACCTGACAAAAAAATGTGCGCATTGTATTAAACGAAGTGGTTTTCTCTTAAAACTGCTTTTAAATTTGAGATAATAAAAATGTTTTCATTTAAATTAGGACATTCATTCGGGCTTGGAACTTAGGTATGCAACTACTAATCATCTGGATGCGGTTATGACATACATGGGTATAAATGAGCAGTTAACAACTCTATGACTTTTGCAGAACTTAAAGGACTTGCTGGTTTCACAGCATAATCTTTAGTGGAATTTCAGCCCTTAAGAAGTTTTGGAAAGTTGAGGACGATCCACGTGTTGCAGCCAATGTGTACATCTTGACTTCACGAGTTGTTAACCGATCGAACATGAATCCTTCTTTTCAGGAAGTTTTACAAATCATTCTTTGTTTTATTAGAATCTAAATTTACAAAAGCTTCAACTTTTCAGAACAACGTGTAACACTGACTGGTCAACTATTTCTCTGCTTTCTTGGGCATGTGCTGGGCGCACCAGAGCTGAATCCAGGCCGGGTAGTGGAAGAGGCAAGTGATGCCGAACATCCAGTTGCCGTAGATGTAAGAGTCCGTTATGCAGTAGACCAGCGCGCGCTTCAGGGCGATCGTGGTGCGAACAAAAAGGCTGTCGATCCGCAGGTCGGGAAACAGCAGGTGCGTGTCGACGAGGATGCTCAAGAAGACCAAGGACAGCGGAGATACGAGAATCGAGAAAAGGCCTTTGAAAAGAACGCGAATCCTGGAATCGACAGTTTCATAGTTTTGAATTTTTTTTTTTTGCTATTTTTGCGAGTGGTCGGTAACGTATAGATCTCACTTACCCCGAATGTGTAGGGGCAGCAGCTGCGAAAACCGGCACGCTGACCACCGCCACCAGAAGTGCCAAGGAGAAGTTGACCAGCGAAACCGCAGCCAGCAAGAGGGCCATTTCCAGAAGTGTAGCGCATTTCAGCACCTGCCAGCATTCCATCTGGTTTTGAAAATGCCTGAAAAATGAAAAAAAATTGGACAGGATTATCGAAAGGTTTCTGCAAAATTGTGCCCAGACCCACCTGTGCAGGAAATAGGGAAGTGAAAGAGCGGATACGCATGCGGCTAGGATGCCGAACAGCATGGAGTCTTCAGTGCTCATCGATAGCTGTTGTCCAGCCAGGTCGAAGAGCGGCGTGGCAAGCAACAGCGCCGCGCCTATGAGGTGGCAAATGACGACGAGGGGAAGGATCGACGCTAGAGAGGTGCTCATTTTTTCTCTGGATTTCACTGGCTTCTTCTCTGGTTTGAGCGGGTTCGGCTCGCTCAGCTGGGTCTCGATCCGGAGCTTCAGGGCCTGAATGAGAGGTTTGTGTTAAGGATTCCACGAGAAGGTATAAGCGATGCGAATAACGAGCTACGGAAAGGATACAGTGATGAGCAATGGAAGCAGGATCAAGCCGAAGGGAGGCATGTAGAGGCCGATGGAAATGTAGCGGTCCGTCGATGGCAGCAGATAGAAGAAGAACGACTGGTGGAACGACTCCAACAGGTTGTTCAGACTGCGGAAAATTCCCTCCAGGACACTGGGCAGAAACAAAAACCGAAATCAGTTTCGCCGAACGCGACACCTGCACGGCTAACGAGCCGGGAGCAGCTTACCGGCCCGTCTGGTGGAAGCCGGATCCTCGTTTATTCGAAGTTTTGTGACCTTCCAGCGTGAGTGCCTCGATGTTGTAGCGCAGGAACAAGCCGTGGTTGCCGGTGGGCACGCCGGAGGCCTGGCTGCTGACCATGGACATGAGAGTGGCGAGATTGCTACGCCAGCCTTCCAGGCGCAGAGGGCGCGGGTGATTTCTCTGCGGGATTGTTTGAGCGTGAGTAAAATAACACTATCGGGTATTATGATTTCAGAGCAGTCTACCACGTAAAAAATCCTAATTTATTCGAAAATATTTTTGGCTTTTGAAAACGACTAACTGCTAATTTAATAAATAGCATGGCAAAAACTCTAAAAAATCTGTTCCATAATTTTTAGATGGTGGAGATACATGTAGCAACATACTCTGTTCTTGAACGTTAAAGGAACGTTTTCTCGTGAGCACAGTCGGACGACCAGATTGAAAAGATCCAGGTTGGGAAGCTGCCCAGTCAAGCCCTCGATTTTGACGTCCATCCAGGACACCGCCTGCCCGTGCAGCTCCAAGTTGATCGCAGCTTGTATCGCCCCGCTACGGCTTTCCAGAAGACCCGGATTCAGAACTGGATAGGGCGTAAGTCTTATTAGTTAAAACGACAGTGATCATCAATTCCTGCAAGTAAATTGGGGTCAAACCTCCATCAGACGATCCCAAGCCGTGGTAAGCTTCCAGCCAAGCCTTTGCTCCTAACTGCTCGTGCTCAGTTATCAAAAAAATCACGTCTTTAGCCCAATATGTGTGTTCTAGGGTGGACAAGAACAAATAAGATAAGATTCTTCGAAATTCTGTTATCAGACTGATGCGGGGTGAAAAATGAAATTGAAAGACGCACTTCGGAAGAATTTGGCCAACGCGAGCATGAGCGCGATTCCCGGTGCGGTCGGCGGATGGACGCTGTTCACGGATCGGAACGGGACGGAGAGGACCAGTGCTTCGGTGCTGGCAGCTCGCGGCGCCCGCATTATGGAGTAGACGTTGTGGCCAGAGTACTTCGGGCGAGACCCGAACGGGTAGTTCAAGGAGAAGTTGTGAAGGTAGACCTCCAGGCCCAGCTGGCGAAACTGCGATCGCAACCATGCGGTTGGCATGTCCCTGAAAGTGCAAACGGGCGAGCTGGTATGACGAACTACCAACAAATTGGATACTAATCAGAACGGTGGTCTATTAGAGACTATTTTACCCCTGATATCGTTGCATTTCTTCCTGCAGATCTTCCAGGTACCGACCGGCTTCGTAGTCCAAGTTGAACTCGCCTTCGACCAGCCCAGGCAACAGGGCGTTCTCGGATATGTAGGTGCCTTCATAACGAAATTATTCGCATTAAGCCGTGATGGCATTGCCAGAAATGACATTTGTAACATAGATTTATTAACCTCCGTTGCAGTCATTATATGCCAGGGCAGCAAACCAAGCCACGCCGACGAGGAACGAGACAGAGCTCAAGTAAGCGTGGTATCTGAGGATGAAATTCGCGATTTTCTCGGCTTGGGTGGTGTCTGTCAGAAGACCCATTGCGTGAGGTGCTCAACGGCGGATTCTGTAAATGTAACGTGGTAAGTTTTAAATAAATTTAATCTAAGAGTTCATGTCAATCCTGCATGTAAAAAATCTCTGAACATGTTGTTGGACTTTAAAAACGATTCTAACTGCTATTCTGTAATCATATCAATCATTGTCAATGTTGTAATGTTCGTCGTATATTGCATTCCACATGCTCTTGCGTCCGATTTGACATTTTGATAGGTTTTGTATTTAAAAAAATATTAAGCAGAATTTACAACGTTGAAAACTAGCAATATGATGGTGAACATATCAATCAATGTGGTAAACTATTTATATATGGGTTTAAATTCTTTTTTAGAAGCCATGAATATCTTCAGCCACGTTCTACACCTAGGTTATATTATACTGTAGGTGTTGAACTGTCATTGAACTTATTTTTGATTCTTTTTGACAACATGAGTTTTAAAAGCCAGAAATTATGTTCCTAAACTAAACGTTTTGCACCTTGGATAAATGTGTTGGCACTGTCATCATTTTTGCTTCTTACTGGTTGACATGAAATTCAAAATCAACTACGATTTATGCAATTTTTTATTACAAAAAAACGTAATCACTTTTCGCGAGAAATATATTTTCCACGTGCAAATGTGTTATTTCTTTACAAAATGTAATTGTGAATTTAAAATTATTATGATAGGGTTTGACAGATATGCCCGGTAGGCCTACATTAGGTCTCGTGTAGTGCAATTCATAATTGGCCCCATAAAAATCATCGCCGACCCCTTAGGATCGTTTTGTGAAATCGCTGTTATCCTCGCTAAAGTTGGCGATCAAATTCACAGCATCTTTCGCGCATCTTTCGTGAGCAAGCAGCGCGAAAAGTGAAATCATTTCAAAATAGTTACCTAACCAGCAGCCTTGTTTACATCAGCCGATCCACCGGCTATCGGCTGGTTGCCACGACAACGGCTGTCGGCTGATCAGCCGCTGTCACGTGCTTAGAATGTTGTCCCAAGATTCGAATTCCGTGTTCTTAAATTTTCTTTCGAATTCATCCTAGGTTTTAATATTTAATAGTTATACATAATGTTATTCTTTTTCATAACTAAGGGATATGTTTTAATTCATTGCAGCTCGCACGAATTCTATTTCACGGATTTGGCATTATTTCGGAGACATCCTTGCAGGATTCAGGGCCCTTTGAAACGTCTCGTACAGGTGCTAACCCTGATGAAATTGATGAATTTTCAGAGCAGGAATTGGACGTGTCGCAAAGTAGCATATACATGTACATGCCCGGACGTGTAACAGTCAGGTGGAGGTCAAAATCAAGGTAATTCAAACAAGGTATTTCATATTTTGAAAACTTTGATGGAAAAATCGCTGTACAAAAATACGTTGGCTACCTTTGCTCCGCTGCGATCTAATAGAACTTGCCTAGCATGACAGCGATTTACCTAAAATTACAATTTATTTCAAGAATGAAATCGGCGAAATGTTTCAATGTCAATTGCAAATGTTTTCCTGTCATACAGGTTTCAAATCTTGGCGCCTCGCCGCAGTGCATTCTGGGACATGTTTGGTATCCCGTGATGCATTGCGAAGTGGCTGGTGCTGCCCTCTACCCGATAGAATTCATGGAATTTTCGGGCGTTAGGCTTACAGCCTGAATCACGTTAGCTCTTTTTGGACCAAAATAGCAAAAGTGCTCATTTAAAACTCGGAATTTCAAATTCGGACGTTTTCCGCTATTTAAAACGTGCTCTCGTTGCGCCAGCACGTAACGGAGATTCGCGCTATGACGTCACGGCCCATTCGGGACCGAGGTGTATAGCAGGTTGTTGTGCTTCCGCTCGGTTGGTCGTTTGATGTGAATTTCGCTTTTAGTTTTTAAAAAAAGTTCTCCCGAGGCCGCAACTACATGGGCCTGAATGAATTGGACATGTCGAGAAGTAGCAAATACGTGCCGCGGACGTGTAACAGTCTGGTGGAGGTCAAAAGCAAGGTAAGCATTCGCTTTAGAATGGCATTGTTTCCTATTACGACTAAAATGTCTTCAAATTGTTTCACAACTATTGATCCGTCGTGGATCCACAGTCCAGCCCTCGAGGCATTAGTTGGGCCTCCTTACACAAGGGCGGAAGGACCTGAAATCAGAACTTTCGATTTCAAGTTATGCGCAAATATGAGGCTTATGGTTTATTAGCAATTGTTCAACCTGCATGGAATAAGCCTAATATCTGTGCACATTTTGAAAATGAAAGTTTAGGTTCTAACTGAATGTTTGCGCCTCTTGGGCCTCTAATCAGACCTTGTGGGCATGCAGTTTTGTGACAAATTCCTGCGACCTGTCAAGGCTGCCATTGAGCAATTGCTGGTCGTTCATGCGGATCTCCAGTCCACGAAGCAGTGAATCACTGCAGTTGCTGATGTAAACTGATGGCAGGAGCCCTCCCCTCAATGTCCTAAAAAATAGTCACGTAATAACTTTCTGATTTCTACCATCCCTGCCGTGATCCAGGCGTTGATGTAATTCAGTGCATATAGGTGCAGCAGTGTGTTTGGCCGTCTGGAAAACCAGGAAAGGTCATGGAAATCCAGCAGTGTGTCTGGGAATTTATTTGGCCATCATCTTAGAGGGGGTCAATCAGCCAGATGCAGGTAAATGATGACCGAAGTTAAAGGGGTTGGCCAAATGATAGATATCATTGCTGTTTTATGAAACGTCGGATCAGAATCCATCATTTGTGATAGCTACTTAAAGTTTACCAAGCATTTGCTTGATTATTACTTTTGAGAGCAAAATTTTAACGAGTGATTCCCCCCAATCCCCTGATGTGGGGGCGTGTCTGAAAATCCTGAGACAATGTTGAAACAGTAACTGAACGTCCCCTATAACCCTGGTATACTGGTCTGAAAATTACATGTAATTTGTCTGCAAAACCTAGAAAAGTCATGGATAACTTTCCCAGACACCCTGACTAATTTTAAGTCTGCAGATATGGTGGTGATGCCATGGTCAGTTGAGACACAATAAAGCCGTGAAATTTATCCAGAAGTCGTGTTGATTACTACTGGATCGGTTGAGGTGTCCTGTTTTACTTTAGCACCTTTTCCATGTAACTGCATGCCATTGGTGATGCAGCATGGATCCTACCTGAAATCAATTTGCATTTAATTCATAATAGTGCCACAGCATATGGAGTACACATTGCATGGTGCACATATGAATGGTGGGATGTTTATTTTTGTTTTAATAAGGGACCTGGGGGACATTGAATGCATCATGGTACATCAGTAGAAAAGCAAAAATTTTACATTAGGCTACTTCCAGCACAGAATGTTTAGGGTGGCCAAATGGTCTCGACTTGCTGCATCAAGTATATAACTCAATAAATCAAAAACTAAGCAATTGTGAACCGTAACCGAACCAGTGGGCCATCCATGAAAATTTCCTGCAGATTCCTTTTCAGTTTGTTTTATAGGTCTGCAGGTAACTTGATCTTCACGATCGTTATCGTATCTTCCCTATCAGCATGTGCCAGGCTCGTCGATAATTGTTTGAAATTGCAGTTAATTGCTACGTGCTTTCCCCGCTCTATTTCAGGGCCAATCTATCATGTGCAGCAATAATCATAATCGTTTTAACTTTCCTGCATTTGCTTTATGTACATGCACCCAGTATCTCAAAATTTATGTCTGTGATAATGGATGCTTCTGCAGGATTGTCTTTGCATTGCACAATCAGAGCCTCGCAAATATGTTTGATCAAGAACTGTTTTCATGTGATAAGACAACAGCAGTAAATTGGCTTCCGTGGACTTGAAATGCCGACCCTTTACAAATATTTTCACACTTTGTGCTTGGTATATGCAACCATTGTTTTAGTTATATTTTGAACGATTTTTGTGCTTTTTTCAGTTCGATGCCGAATTTCGCCGGTTTTCCATAGACCGAAACAAAGTGCCGAAGTTCGAGGAGTTTGCGAAAATGGTGGAAAATTTCCACCACATATCTGACATATCTCACAACATCTGTTACACCGACCCTGTCCACGGTGACCTGCTACCCATCAACAACGACGACAACTTCACCCGGGCCCTGCTGTCGGCAAAGCCGCTGTTAAGGGTTTTGATCCAAAGAAAAGGTGAGCCTGAACTGCCTGATATTGAAATGGATGATTGGCACGAGTATGCAATCTACTGATGAACCACACACGTAATGAATGACTTCTTAGGGGACACCAGACTCCTGATTGTAACATATCATGCAACTATTCTTGAGCCCGGCTAAACTTCAATGTTTTTATTAATTCAGTATTTTTGTTACAGTTTATATCGCTTAATGTGTTGCATGAAAATTCTCCAAGTTGTTGGCAAACATAATTTAAACATAGCAAAAATGTTCATTTCCTTATAATTTTCTTTTCAAGTGTACCCCCAGTAACCCACCTGACATGCATGTGGGTTACATTATTACATTCTCTAGAATTGTTTCCAAATCTAATTTTGTAATCTGAAGCCGATGAGCCAGCTCTGTAACTGCCTTATCGCCCAGCAATTTGGCTTCCAAATATGTTCGGCTGCACAAATTGTTGGGCGATTTTTTGCTGGAATAAATTATTTCTCTGTTGCACCTTACTGGTAGCTGTTCCATCCCTCACATAGCAGAATAATTAGTCATACTTCTGATTCATGACTGTTTTTTGGCTTACCATGCTGGCAGGCACAATGGGAGGTCAAGGATCAGTTTGTTTCGAATAAAGCCCGTATCACGATAATGTCAGTTAGGAATGTTTGGTTTCATTTTTATCTTTTATTAAAATCCTGCTCCGCATTGTTTCGATGTCAGGCTGGACATGTAAATATAAACAGGGTGTTGATTAAACAGTTACGTGTATACTCCTCGCCAAGCAACCCACTGTTTGTTTGGTGCAAAGTGTTTATGCCCACACAGTGAATGCCCTTCCCTGTAATGGTACGGCATATAACTGGTTGGAGCGCAAATATGGCATGTCCAGCCTGTCCGATTGTTGAATGCGATCGGACAATTTTCGCATAAATGTGCACAATTAGATAAATTCTCAGGCATTTATTGTTATGGAACAACATTTCGCCCCTCCAGGCTTCATCAGGTTACCTAATTTAAATAAATTATAATTATAATAATTGACGGCAAGCATTGGAATAGTGAATTATTCCATGGCAAACTAAGCAACGAAGAACATGTTCAATAACAATAAATGATTGAGAATTTATCCAATTTAGAGAATTATTTCAAACCAGTCAACAAGATGTCAAAGATGAAATACCCAAATTGTGAGTTTTGTTTAATAATGCAGAAATGATCAAAGTTATCATAGACGATGGAAACATGATAGCAATAATTATTAAAAAAACTCCGGATTTCAACAGCAAGCGGACACGAAATCTTTAATGCGCGATTCTGAATAATTTGGGAAGCGGACATTTGACATCTGTGCCTTAAATGTTGCAACGATCGAAATGCTCCCGTATCGGTGGTCGCTGTTTCTTCCTACTAATACCGTCTTGTTTTTCCGCACCGCGCGTAGGTGAGAGCTGGGAGGAGCAGAATGGCTACGGGGTGGTCCCGAAGAAGATTACCTTCATCAGCAAGGTGCTGGACCGCGGCTCGCCTCGGGGCGGCCGGCCCCACCTGGCCATCGGTTTGCCCGAGGACTTCCGACAGGTGTCGGCCATCATCGACGTGGACATCGTGCCCGAGACGTGCCGCCGTGTGCGGCTGCTCAAGCACGGTTCGGACAAGCCGTTGGGCTTCTACATCCGGGACGGCACCAGCGTGCGGGTGACCATCGACGGCCTGGAGAAGGTGCCCGGCATCTTCATCTCGCGGCTGGTGCCCGGCGGCCTGGCCGAGAGCACGGGCCTGCTGGCGGTCAACGACGAGGTGCTGGAGGTGAACGGCATCGAGGTGGCCGGCAAGACCCTTGACCAGGTGACGGACATGATGGTGGCCAACAGCTCCAACCTGATCATCACGGTGAAGCCGGCCAATCAGCGCAACACGTCCGGGCCCGGCCAGCACGTGCTGCGTGGCTCCTTCGGCAAGGCCTCGCAGGTGTCCGAGGAGGGCTCGCAGTCGCTGCCCTCGGACGACGACCGCTATGACCAGGACGAGATCAGGGACCTGACCGGCGGCAACTACCTGGATGAGGGCGAGGACTCGGACGGCGCCAGGTACCGCGACGACGACGCGTTGGACGAGGACCCCAACAAGACCGACGACGGCATCGTGACGCTGTAACAAACCTCATTGTCACCCTATCATTGATCCATTCCTGGTTTTTATTATTTAGGACTAGCTGTGAAACGATGCGAGCCTCGCCTCGCTCTACGACGCTCTTCCAAGGACCTCGCTTCTTTTTATTCGCGACACCTTCCGACAGTGGCGAGGTTTTAGACGTGACGTCTGCGCGAGGGGACGATAAACCCTCAGATGTAAAGCTTTGAGAAATCTTCTTTTGACACCCTGGCGGAGAATTTTTGTTTTCACTTTTCCTCACAAGTCCAAAAAAACGCTTTTATTCCTATGAAACAAACACACTGTAAGGACCTGCAAGGAAAGGCGGAACAAATATTGTAATTCTTACCTTAGGGGAAGCAAATGTCTCAAAGCTTTACTGAGTATATTGCTTGGGGATTTTAAAAGTCCTGATTTTACCTTTTTGAAATTTGAGCGTGGCACTACCGATGCTCAGTTTTGCACCTTTTAGGTTCGGAGACGTTTTCACACACTTCACAAATGCATGAAATGTACCAAAAATTGCCTGATTGGGAACCAAAGTATGGCACTTATCGTTACCTAGACATGTTCAGGTAAGAACTGCTGACAGCTATGTTGGCAGCTCCATATCCTTGTTGCATGTGTATTCACGGTGTGGCATTACGGTGAGATTTTTGTTGGGAATCTCGTGTGTGCCCAACTCTACATTGACTTGTCTGTAATTATCATTTTTAATCCTAAGTGCTATTGCCGATTTATTGGGATGCCGGTTTCCGTCCATTAACAGATGTGGGCCTATGGTTGGATATATTTTTATACATTTTACTCATAGGTGGGTACCAGATGCTGCGGTTCGCATCTATGGATTGTGATTATATTGCAATAATTTTTGTCGCCGTACAATAAACGAGTAACATGGTTCTTATATCCATTTGCTTCCTAGATGAATAGAAATTGGTCGCATTTCATTTCAATCAATAATCATTTTTAGGTTTTTGTGAGCAGAACAGGAAATTGAAACAACACCACAGGCTGGCCTGGCCACACCTTTTACTCGCCCACAAATTGAACAATTTTAAACTTTTTGCTTAATTTGTAAAGATGAAAAAAATCAGCAATTTGAATTTTGAATACAAGTTGTACATTGTAAACATTGATTATCCATATTTTAAAATTGATTGTTATCAATGCAATGTTTATAATATTGACGCAAAATTTATTCATTCAATGCACAATTGGGCATTTTTATTCTTTAATTTTATCATTACAAAATTATTGTTATAACGAATTGGAAAATGAATGTAACAACCAAGAGATCATGGTAACAACTTGGTCTTCTGGGTCTACCCTGAAAATCGGTCTAGAGACAGTTGCTCCCTCCAGGTGGCGTTGGATACTTCGTAAGGC
>JAQFYZ010001658.1:0-21809 GCA_034695085.1 Cylindroiulus punctatus
ATGTACAACAAAACTTTTTTTATTTCACCTTAACTGCACACCCAACCTCCAATGGTTTACCATAGATGGTTTGCCATTGCACATTGCTCGCACCATGGCATCTAGACATACGAAGCTCGAGCCGAGAGCCTTTCATGGGGGCCGAGCCGATAAACTAGCGAGATGGGTGCACAAGCTAGGATGAAAAAGGGAAAACAAAGGAATTGAGTAATACAAAAAAATACAGCATTTAGTATAAAAATGGGAGACGTAAAGCAACAGGATGGAGGGATGAAAAAAATTCACAAAAACTGCTCATCGGGGGTATTAGAAGCCGGTGAGAACCAAACCAGAGTCATCGCACTTCCATCGTAATTCAGTATTCTTAATCTACGCTAAATTATTTACACAACTCAAGAACCGATGAGCGATTTAAAAATGGCGGAAAAATAACACCAGAAAGAAGTAAAGGGAAAACACACGCACACGCAACAGTTACGATCGAGACTAGCTTTTAAAAATAAAAATCACAACGCTAGTCGAGCCACTCGAAGGGACACTTAGTCCCATCGAGAGGTCCCTTCAAGAGGTACCATCGAGAAGGGGGGAGGAAAAATAATACAATACCGCTATCCACAAGTTGGAATGTATACAATGAACGTTCACACAAAACTCAGACATTCTGCACACTAGCGTATTAATCGGGTGTATTTCGGTGCACATTCACACTATGCTCATTGACACGAAAGTCTATACAAGAAAAGAAAATTACGCTAAATTACGGCTATCACTACGGATAAAACCCACAATCGGTGACTTTGGATAAACATTAGATATAATCCAAGAATCAGTAATTTTACAAATGGCGGTTTGAGACACACTTAACGCCATGTACCAGGGAACGAAGGGTGGATGAAGAAGCTGTCGGATGATGAACTTATCCGGTGCCCCTGCCACGGGCCAAGTAACGCAAAAATGTGAGATTTCTCTGAAGAGAAAAAGAATTCATGATGAAAAATTAACTATACACAAAAGTCTTCAAATAACCCAGGTGGATTTTGCACGAATTGAGAAAAACTAAACAATTCATCAGATCGGCCAAAATTCGACACCTTGTGATTCAAAAATACATCTGGCATTTGGCGTTACAATCTAAAGATTTAACTTGCTAAGAAGAGTTCATTGCTGATTAATTTGGCAATTGTATAAGTAGCAGAAAAGATCCGAGGCAGAAGCACCAGATAGATGGAATGAGATCAAATTCAAATATGTTATGACAGGGACGAGGAACCTCAGGACCGGGAGTACATTTAACGAAGATTTGCTAGTCAATTCAAGAACCGGGCCTGGTGCACTGTACACGCGTGAGATGCAAGTTAGTAACAAGTATCACGACAGAAAAGGATGAACGCGAAGACCGTAGGGGAAAAAACAAGGAGAGGTTAAATCAAAAATGACGCCAATATGATAATATACAATCTGAACAATGCTACAGTTTTGTACTCTATGTTGGCATGACACATAACGAGACTGAAACACGAACGGATTGACACACACGACAAAGTACCGATAGAGAGCGAATGATAGGAAGTATCTGGGGTCAAAGCATAAAGGACGGTCCGCTTCAGAATATTAGCCACGGCTTAATGAATTCCAGCATAAAGGCACTGTCAAGTTCACGAGAAAAAACACGAAGAATAAAGAAAGGCTGAAGGAGGTTGTACGAGTACACCGAGACAGAAAAACTAACAGGTGCAGTGAATCAAGTTTGGTTTTGTCATTTTCGTTTGCACGCAGATCTGCAAAGAAATTTTTAGTTCATTGATATCGTCCGTACTACGTGGTGTTGCACCCCCGCAGGGATCCAGGACTAGACTTCAGTACGGGTGGAATAACCGGATCAGCAAATCCAATTTGAGGTTATGTACTGGATTTCATCAAGGCTGCAGGTGTTAAGTTATCCAGCTGTTGGTGATGTTAATTCAGATGCGCTGAGCACATAACGGCCGATCACCGAAAAAGCAAAAATTGATGCCTGGCAAGAAATTGGCACACAATGAGGCATACAGTACGTTAGAAAAAGCTGAAACCACTGCACCACGACACTACACACACAAAAAAACCTTGTCCAGAGCTAAGCCCAAAGTCAGGATAATTCATCAGAAGTGATATGAGAAAGTTAGCCAATGCTAAATTTGAAAATTGCTGAAACTTTCGGCACATTGAGCAGTTGCAGCCAGAATCATATTGGCAAGTGGTTATTTGCTTTTGCAAAATATTCAGACCCAGTCCTTTGTCTTGCCCTATTCTTTCCTAAGGACTTGAAAATTTCAAACGTTCTGCGAGATAATGCGAGTGAAGAAATGCAAGTTTTGACTTAACTTGTTACTCAATGCGGCGACTATAGGTGGTCCAGGACCTCGATTAGAGCCCTTGCCTTCAATGTTTCAAATTTTGAAAGTTACGCCTCAAGCAAACAAATGAAAATAAAAATATCCCCAGTTATTCAGTGGTACATGGTCAAGGGCCCGACAGCTCGAAATTGTTTAAATTTTCCACTAATTTGGTTTTACGCATTTTAACTTTTTCACATTTATTCACAGGTGGATGCCAGGTGGTAGATCTCTTTCCTTCCTGGGCAGGATACTCTATATCTGAGGATGAATAAGAAAACTCAAAAAATCAACAGCAAATTTAAGCTACTTCGAGCTGTCGTGTCCTCATGCACTGATGTCCAAATTACAAGTAATATCTTTTCGTTTGTTCGTTCAGGTCGTAATTCTGAAAATTAACTTTTGAAGCTGTAGGATGTGCTCGAGGTCCTGGCCCATCTCAAATAAGCTGCCTCTATATCCGTGGCAATCCATCTCGTGAAACTGGCAATGGTGACCATGTACAGGTTACGTTCCAGGACATACGTTATCAAAAATATAATGCACTGCTACATTCGATCAATTTCGGACACCCATAGCCAGTTTCACAAAAACCGATGAAAGGTTTCTCGATGCCATCGTTTATAATAAGATATGGTGCACTTCGCACAAGGACAGCACAGTTTACTAAACTCAAATGGCCAAAAGCTTAAGCATTAGTGTCAGACTAGCAATGGACAAAGTCTTCAGTAACTGACATACAACACATTAGAAAACGTATACGAAGCGAATTACCCACACATCCCTGCTTCTATAAAGCAATCCTGGGAGGGGCAAGCAGGGGGAACTCTAGCCAGCGGACATGGAAGGGGAGCTATCACAAGTCGAACTATCCAAAGCGAATTTTACAGCAGTTTATGATAAAACGGTTTCTAAAAGGACGAAAGAAGCATCTATTTTTGCATCAGGAATTTGCGCTTTAATTTAAATTCTCAAAGTCGCACACCACCCTCCTCCCCCCACAAATCATACAAACTATACACTGGATTCCACGCAGAGATGGCTTAACCCAGCGCCTCATGGGCGTACAACGAGACTACTCTTCTATCAGATTGAGCAGCGACATTTAACTGCGTACGAGCCACTACGATATTATGTACACGCTGAAAAACACCATAAATACAACTACCAGTTTTAGAGTTCCGGACTGGGCAAATGAACAATAATTACTGCTTAAGAGCTACTTGGAGCAAGACTGGGGGGCACCTCGTGTGAGAAGATGGCGCTGAAGGTGCACTAGGGCCGAGGACGAACGAATTGCTGATATTCAGAAAAGACTAACTTTTAGGTTACCACGAAGACTTCAGCTTAGAAAAAAAAACGGAAAAAAAAATAACCGGGGAGCACGTTACATGGGATTCACAGCATCTGTCCGAGTCCATGCGGTCGCACCGGGAGGATGCGAGCCGAACCACTTTCTGGTATCAGGATCTTCGAGGACCGTGGCAGCGCCGACCCTCCCATCTCGGCTCTCTCCGATAAAACGTATCACAAAACTTTACAACAAAAGGGGAAAAATAAAAATCTGGCCCGGCCCTTTTTCGAATGACTGGACGAAGTTACCGGTTCGACGAAAACGTGGTCCGAATTCGCTCGTTTCCGAGTTAGCCTTGCTTCAGCAAGGGGTTGGTGCCGACTTGGCCACCAACACGCGATGTCGGCTTGTCCGGGATTATGACGACCTCATGGGGGAAATGCAGTCACCATCTCACTTGGGAGCACGAAACACACCGCTATGGCGGCACAAAGGGGGGCGTAATAGCTCACAGCAGCAAGATTAAACTTGTCGAATTTCACCAATATTTACAACGCATCCGCTTCCATCATTTTCGCTTTAGTTTTGGACAGTGGTGGCTTGCTGGTGCTGCTCGACCTCCTCGACGTACTGCGCCCTCTGGGTGGGCACTGGCGGTAGGTTGGGCATCTTCTGCTTCAGATCCTTGCCGAACCACTTGTCCAGGTTGCCCATCGGGCTGTGTCTGCCGGACGACATCGAGGTGCCATTGCTAGATCCCATTCCGGAGCCGCCCACGTTCTTCAGCAGGTTGTTGAAGTTGGAATTCATCGAGGGATAGCCAGCAGAGGCCGAAAGTGGGAACATCGGTTCTGTTTTTTTTTTCAAATAGAATCCTGGGTTACAAAGATTTCACTAGCTAGTGAGGAGCAAAAAAAATCCGTAACTACCCCGTAACAGTATTTAAACATTAGTTAAAATCGAACAGATTTGGCCGAGCCCCAACTCTTCAGCATTGCAATAGAGGCAGGCCCGAATCCAGTTTTGCCATCCTGACTGTGCAGGTGTCTACTGGATTTGCCATTTTAAATTCCATGACATTTCAATGACTCCGTGGCCCAAATTTAATTTCATGACTTCCATGACCAGTTGACACCCTGCAGGATAGTTCTTCAATTTTTTTAAGGAGTTTTCCCATACATCACCTAGGCATATTAATCAACCTACCCAACAATATGGCATCACTGATGCAGACTTTGGGGGCAATTAATATAACAAACCAGAAAATTATGATATGAAGCAGATATTAAAGTTAATCAAATAAGTTTCCTCACGAGTTACTGCAGCTTATCCTTAACCCCTACGCCAACGACTTACCGGCCTTGCCGATGAGCGAGCCAGCCTGTTGATGAGTCGCTGAAGGATGTCCGCCCGCCGACAGCGGAATGTTCCTCTGGGGGGTGTTCTGCACACCCATCAGCAGCTGCTGCATGGTCATCGGGTGCAAGTGGGCCGGCACCTGTAGCTGTCGAGGGTCGACGCCTCGCTGCTGTTGCTGCTGAAGAATGGCGAGCTGATTCAACTGCGACAAAGTGGTCGGTTGTGCTAATAACGAAATGTTAACGAAGATCACAACTTTGCATTCGTAAATTAGATACCAGGAACACTAAGACAAAAACCACTTCTAAACCCTCCCCCCTCACCTGGATGCACCATATTTCTCAGAAGATAATTATTGGTGGCCAAATTCATGCCAGAGCGGACAGCGTTCATGGACGAGGAGTGCATTGGGTTGGCGCCTCGAATAGGCATTCCAGACTGGCCCAGGGCAGAGGACGACATCGGAGAAACGTTCAATTGCCTTTGAGCGACTGCCTGTTGTTGTTGCTGCTGCTGTTGCTGCTGCTGCTGCTGGCGATTGTGAGACAATGCAAAAAAATAAATTACAACCGACCAGAGAAACAAGATTGAAAAGGTACAAAAAATCAAAGACATTAACTGCTGACCTGCATCATAAGCTGCTTGGCGATATCTATGTTTCCGCTTGTTGGCAGGAAAGGCTTAGACTGGTTCCCCATGAGCTGGGACTGTGGGGCGACCCTCTGCGCCTGGTTGCTCTTGATGATGCGACGTCCCTGCAGAGGCAGCTGGGACGTCAGTCCAGGGTTCATGGTCACCTGCGGCGCTCGGACGGGCACCTGGCCGTTGACGAAGGCCTGTCCGTGGAGCTGACGGGGGACGTTCGATTGGTGCATCTTATCAATGCCGCCGTCGATATGCAAAACGCCTGCGGAAGACGAACAAGTGGTTACGGCTAGTCTTGCTGACATTTACTGCTGACAAAATCTACACGTAGCAGGATTCCATATCTGGCAGCATGTTAAAGAAGGGAACAACGCACAAACCTGTGCAGTTTCCCAACCCCGGGGTAAAGTGCTCAAAACTGGGCAATGACACCTCTGAATACACAATACTTGCAGCAAAATTGTAGAATACGAAGTTCCCAAAGTGATCATTCGGTGTGTATTTTAATACTCTGTCTTAAGTATTTACGATTACAGTATATGACATCATTTTACAGCGTTATAATGAACATTTCACCCGAATTGGGTTAAGACATTGATATGTGGTTTTTGGGTAATGAATGAAGAAATTTGGGAAGCTTGGCTTTAGAAACTTAGTGAAACAAATTGGCATTTTATTCACTGCATATACT
Source organism: Cylindroiulus punctatus (assembly GCA_034695085.1). Taxonomy (NCBI): domain Eukaryota; kingdom Metazoa; phylum Arthropoda; class Diplopoda; order Julida; family Julidae; genus Cylindroiulus; species Cylindroiulus punctatus. The sequence goes on from JAQFYZ010001658.1 coordinate 6,362, forward strand.
TTTAACAATTTTAGGAAGCTTGAACTCGTCATCCACATAAACGTGTTAGTAGGGTCGCATAAGTTATTTTACAACTTTCCCCAAGATTGAGAATTCATTCCGAAATATATTATTTCAACAGATTCCTAACCTCCCATAGGTTGCGGCTGAAGCATTTGCGACGCTTGCTGTTGCATCTGAAGACCCTTGACGATGTCCTTGTCCTTGCCAGCCTGCTGCATCTTTCTCATGACCGAGGTCGGAATCAACGTCGGACTCATGCCGGTAGCAGACTAGAGAAGTGAACATCACGAAATTAACAACAGAGGTCGATCGCGAGTCGGCCTTGAAAGGCAAAATGGGGGGAAACTACGAACGGAGGGATGCCTACAGGAAGTTAGCTAAACGAAAGTACCTTCGAAGGCGTTGGCTCGCCATATTTGGTGGGATTGGGCGAGCGGGCCCTTCAAAAACAAGGCACAATAGCTCCATTAGTATTTGCGAGATTGTGTGAAACTCATTAAAAAGACGCTCGCTATGTATTAATTTTTAGTCACTTCAGAAAAGATAGCGCGAGCGGGCCATTACCCTTGCATTTCTTGCCGCTTGCGATAATTTTCTTTCTGCTCTTCCAGTTTCTTTTTGATGAGAGCGTTTTGCATTATTTGCTGGGTATGCGCTCTCAATTCCTGCGGAGAAGGTACACGGGTCATAACATGAGGGCCCTGAGAATATTCAAGAAATCTAACGTCACTCGGAATTATGAGGACAGCGTGAGAATGACAGTGCAGGTAAGAACAACGAGTACGTATTGAGCGGCAAATCACGAAAAAAAAATAGCAATTGACTGCCTACAAGCAGCGGCACCACCAAATAAGGAAAACTAGGAGCAAATTGTGCGAACAACTAAAGACCGGCAGAGAGGGGGTATCGAGGTAACCAGGCATACACGGGAGGGATATCAATTGACAATAAAAAAAAGCGCCACTAACAACCAGAACACCAGAATATTGACAACGGGCAGAACACTTACATGGACTTGCAACGTGTTCGGATTCATCGCGCTTGTAGCTGGAGCGATAGACTGCGCCATTTGACCAGGATGGATGGGAGATGGCGCATGAGTGATGACCGGCGGAGTCTGGCCAAATACTGAAAAGAAATTTTTTCGAAGATTAATGTACATGTAGTTGCACATATTGCTCGGCCACAAGATTATCATAAGCATAAGCATAAGAAACTTAAGGAAGAATTACCTAGAGGTGAAGGAATGCGCGCTCGTTGCTGCTGCAAGATAGCCTGCTGCAAGGCCTCCGAATGATGCGGCGACTGAGACCGTGGGCTGACAGGCCCATTGACCATCACAGACTGGGACATCTTCAGGGGCGACACTGGGCGCTGAATTATGGGATGTTGTTGCACTGGGCTCTGCTGCCTAGGTTGGCCGACCTGCTGCTGCTGCTGTTGTTGCTGTTTCAGGATCGCCGCCAGAATTTCCCTCTGCTGTTGCTGGATGCTGTTGGTGGGTGGGACTGACGAATGGGCCCCTTGCTGAGATTGGGGCATTGCATTCTGGTGCTGACGACTCATCTGGCCGCTGTGCTTCTCGCTAGTTCCGTAGCTGTATGAACCATCGCTGTGCATGGCTGTTGGCTGCTGCAAATTCAGTATCTTCGCCAAGGGGTTATTCTGCAACCCAGCATTCCTGGAAGCCGAGTTTTGAGTTTGTCTCGAAGCTTGCGAGGACGACACCAAAAGATTCAGGGCATCGTTAGTTTGACCGGACGAAGATGCAGACATTTGGGCATTGGGAGGCAATGGCTGTCCCTTCACAAGGCCTATCGGAAAAGTGCAAGTTTGGACATTTGAGCAAACGAGGGCTCATAAGCCATGCACTGGCAGATTATACATTTACTTTAAAAATAGTGTTTGTCGGCATTGAGCTTAAACCTTGTTCCGAGGGCCGAATTCGGTTGGCATGATTATTTGAAACCGAGATCAAACTGCCAATTTTGAAACAATTGCAATTTGAGCCAAGAGCAAGTTACATTTTGAATATGAAGCGACAAATACTAACTAAAACACATACATCCAGTACATGAAGTATTTCTAATATTTCTGATCATGAACTAGAGAAATAGGACTCACCAGCCAAAATATCTTGTTCAGTGGGAGCATGCTTAAGAATATTCATGAGGTGGGCATTAGCCTGCTGTTGAGGAGAAGCAAAGCCACTGCCCTTCTGCAATAAAAAATACCATTAAAACGAGGCACTAATGATAACTGAAAAAACTGCACGACCAGAGAATTTGCCATAAAATAAAATTTCACAACTAATGCTGAATTTCCTAACAAAATTCACAAAAGCAGGGAATAGCATAACATGCAACTACAAAACAATAAAAGTAAAAAAAAAATTATATTAAAATTACAACAACAAAAATGATAAAGTAAGCAGTAGACGCAAACCAAAATTTGATAACTTATAAACATTTCCCTGACGAAATTCAAAGAAGCAGGGAATGTAATATAAAGTGACTTAAATTTCTCAAAAAAAAAATTAAATAAAGCAATGCCCATTCACAAAAGGCTCAGGCCACAAATTGTGTGATTTTCGACTCAAGATACCAGAAACAGTAGCCGACGCTTTAGAAACGCAATCGCTGCAGAAGAACAAAACCACTTGAAATTACCTTCGACATGTCCTTCTCCTGCATTACAGAAACCTTACTTTTAGAGAGTGAGGTGCAAGATAGTCCTTTGGTAGAAAGAGGAGTCACGTGACCATCCGAGATATGGGTCAGCTGGAAAAGAGGTCCATCAGACTGGCTGTAATTTCAAAATGGCTTCACGCACAGCAATCACACCGACTTTTTATACCATCTAGACATTCATCAACGTTTAGTTGAAACAAAGTTAAAATGACCTTTTCCAAATAGTTCTTATTTTCATAATTTGTACAAGGCTACACTTGCGAGCAGTTCAGTAAAATTGGGAAACTGATCAAGAATGAGCCATTTATCACAATCACCAATTTGTGACTCTGGGACTCACGGGATTACAAATTAAAACATTGCAGAAAATTAAAGCAAAATAAAGTTTCTATCCGCTTCACCCTACTCACCAGCTGGTTGAAAGCGTTCATATTGTCGTTCTTCTGTCCATTCGCGTTTGAGAAGTGCTGCGAAGTGGAGCCGCGTGATGAGCTCTGTGCATCGTTCTGGTTTCCCATCACCAGATTCTTCAGACCTGCCTCGAGTTCTTGAACGCTAGTGGCCTTGCCCGACATGGCTATAGAAATATCCTTGTTGTTATACTTAACTGAGTAATAATTAAGATAAACTGACCACCTGGGTTAAGACTTGCCTAGCTCCTTCAGGTGCGCATTTTTTGAGTTGTTCTTAGAAAACCTAGAACTGTCATTATCGTTGCTCCCATTGATGATCTCCAGGAGGCTTTTGGTAGCATTGTTGTTACTCGACTGTGAAGACTTCGATAGGTTAATGGAGGCGAAGTAGGCATCAGAGCCATGGGTGGGCGATGATGTCACGACATTGGCATTTTCTGAAAGTAAAATCCCCAAGCTTAAAAGAACTAGCTTGTGTTAACTAAGCGATATAAACAGTGTGCTATTGTAGGATTGTATAATTGCTCGCACACAACTGTCATACTAGAATAAAATAAGAGCAGAACACTCACGATTTGTATGAGAGATGAACTCATCTTGGAAAGACGACCTGCGGCTGGTGTCAGAGCTAAGATTCTGAATTGGAGAAGACTCGCGCTGCAGAAAGAACTGCCCGAAGCGACTTCCACTTAAGCCTTGACTGGTTTCATGAGCCACCGGAGTCTGAAGAAACAAAAAAAAAATTTTAGTGGAAAAAATTAAACTGAAAACAGACGAGGATGCGTAACTATAACTGTGGCTTACAGGAGAGAAGATGCTGGGAATGGCGTCCATTTTGAAAATATCTTCGAAGTCAAAATCAGTGGCGCCTGCTGCATGATCTCCCTTTTCTTTCTCCTTTCTGACGCTTGAGCTACCATCGCCGCCCTTGTCCTTGGTTTTGTTTTGATCTCCGGCACTAGATGGTTTGTTCGGGTGCTTCACGTCCTTCCGTTCTTTTTCCTCTTCCGTCTTCTCGATTATGTCCTCGACAGTAGGCGTTTTCTGCTTCCTCCAGCTTCGCCTGCGCTCCCTCTTATTGCCATCCCTTTCGCCTTTCTCATGACTCCTGCCTTCATCTTGGGCTTCGTCAAACCCACGTAGCTCGATGGTTTCATTCTGGCTGGTCGGACCCCCGCTAAACCACTCCGGCTCTTCCTCCTCTTCGATACGCCGAAAACCTTATGAAAGTTGCAAAGGCAAATTAATGACATATGACATTAAGTAAATGCATTTATTTTGCAAGAATTGACTTGAAAAGCCATATCAAGCAGGCAGTATAATCAACAAATATTACCTCTGCCACCACGACGATCATTATCCCTGTCCTTGCCAGATCTTTCTCTTATCATTCTGCCATCTCTGGAATCTCTGGAATCCCTAACAGGTTCACGGTCATCCCTATCAAAATGGTCCCTCTCCCGACGATCACCGCTCCGGTAACCAAATTCCCTGTCGCGGTCTCTGTCCCGCTCTCTCGGAATGAATCTTCCACTCCCGATTCTTCTAGACGAATCTCTATGGGGATCCCTAAACATGAAAGATAACAAATATGTAAGCAACTCAAAGAATCACAATACTCATTTCAAGAGTATCGCAAGTGTTGTTTCTCAAGGCATTGCACTTAATTTGCCAAGAAACACTGTGCACATCCATGTTCGTATCTAATAATAGCCCAGAGCTAGGTAATAACCAATATGTGGATCAACAAAACTGACCTTTCATTTATTCGGTTGTCAGTTGGGCTTTCAGATCGGCGACCACCTCCCTGCTGAATCACATGGCAGCCAGTTCCAAAACTACGTCTTTGCGGGCCTAAAACTATCCCATCTTGCTCCTCCTTTAACCGTTCCTTCGGATCTGCAAGTGGTAGCAAAGAAAATCAAACAACTCTGAAATTATCAGAACACCAAATTTGAGACTTCGAATCATCACAAAGCAGGAAATCAATTTTTTGACATCAACACTTGTCAATTAATATTCATTTTGGGTAAGTTCTGGTATGCTACTTGAAGTTACCAGCTTTCTTCTTGGAAAGTTTTTTTCCTGACTTATTTTTCAGATTTCTCTTACCTATGAAGAAATGAAGGGGCAACAAACTAATTCCTAAACTTCCCTTCTATTATTACAACTATCTGTAAACTATACGGATGCCCTACGTACCAGATGCTCTTCTCTTCCCCATGACCGTTTCCTTTTCAGGGTCCACAGCTTTCTCCCGTTGGGCCTTCGGCTCGTCCACACGCTGAGATGAACTGTCAGAACGTTCCGCTTGGGCCCATTTTTCAGGATCCCAGAACCCTTTATCGCTAGAACATCAAAATGCACCATCAATACCGACACGTTCAATACATCAAATTAAAGACCAAAAAAAAGTACTTCAGAAATCTGGAATCGAGAAAAGCCGGTCGTTTCACAGAAATTGGCGTCTTCGACAAGGCCACGAGTTGCTCCTGTGAAAATAACAATTAAACAAAGCATGATGAGGACGTGCCTTCAGGGAGGATAAGACCATACTTTCCATCCGAAATCGCATTATCATACCCGGGTGTATCTAAACTTTGGCTTGCTCGGCCCTTCCTGAGTTACATTTCCTGTGATTCCAATTTCGGCAAGGATACTTCTCATGTTGCCAGATTCTGTTAACAATACAATGACCGAGATAAGAAAACGAGCCAAACAAAGACGTTTTTTGTGAAAACCACAGCACCACGAATCTAACAATTAACTTATAACGTGCAACTGAAAGCCACTTTTTTGACTCATTCTCGTGTACCCATAACATGCATACACGTTTCATGTACTCGTGTATACTAAATAATCCGCAGAATGTCTCAGACACCAACATGTCATATCAAACAAGATGTGAAGCGAATTTCTGGCCACTAAGTTTCACGTAGCTAGTCAGTACATGCAACACACCACAGGGCAGTTTTAACATTCAGTCTGATCCACACCAAGTGAGGATAAATTTGCTGCAGTCTCAAAGCAATAGTCAAATGGTATGATCAGAAAGGAGCTAGTTGAAAGTCATAAGTTTGAGCCTTGCTTCGTGTACAATATAGGTAATTGCCCGAGGGGTGGAAATCAAAACAAACACTCCAGATATCAACGCAAGATCAAATTAAACGTGAATTGTGGACGTCAACACAAAGTTAGCACAGTCAAATCCCGAATTTGGGTCGACCTACGTAGCAAGACGCACTTCGAAAAACACAGTGCTACGAAGCCTACTGGCTCTCGTCGTAATTTCTATATTTTAAATCGCACCAGCTATCCAAATTATTGTAACGTGGGTCGTACCTTTGGCCTCAGAGTGGTCAACGTCCGCATCGGGCTTAATTGCGCCGCTGTCAACTTTAGTTTGTTGTTGTTCTGCCATTAGGCTTTACCGTTAGGGTTTTCGATAGGGGTAGCAGTAGTAGGGGAGAAAGACGCCAAATCGGATATATTCACGGGACAAACAATGAAATCGAAAAGAAAACTAAGATCTACTTGACAAGTTGGCGTGAACGAAACGCGAAAGGTGAACGAGCGTGCAGCATTTGGCTACGAATTACAAAAAGGAAAAATCCACACAAATTTTCAACTGATGCAAAAATAGACTAAGAAAAATGTCGGAACAGGACTGGAAACGCCCGGATGTTGACCTCCACTACCAGGTGCTCAGAGCTGCATGCGCGCCACTTTTCAATTTCCAAATTTCGTTTTCCATCAAATTCATCTCAAAAGCATTGGAAAAAGCACCAAGTTTGGGAAGTGTGGCCACTCGGGAATTTTCTTAAGTATGACGGCTTGAATAAACTTTGCAATGTGAGCGGTAGGCTGGCATGGATAATGAAATAGAATGAAATGTGGTGTCGTTCTATGAAAATGGCCACAGCTGATTCGAACCTTGTAAATAAACTTCATCAATTGGTCAGACCATCCGTACTTGCTACGCAATATTCATGGCATTCATCGCATTATCGCGGGCGGCACAAGCATCTTTTTAACAGCAGCAAAATAAATTTCTTGCACGATGAAGAACTATTTGTAAATTGGCTCGCATCAGGGCGCTCTGCCACTTTACAAAATGGCGCAGTCAGCGCAGAACATGAGTTTTCGGCAAATGCGCAGCTTTGTACCAGGATTCGGAATTTCAGCTATCTCGCCACGTCAATCCTCAGGGCATTGAAATCATCGAATTTCAAGTTATGTAGTTTTATCAATGCATTTTCATAGCAATAAAATGATTCTGAAACTTTACACGTTGTAAATACTTCTGTCCACACTTGATCTCGTTTTTAAGATGAGATTCATTGTTTTTAACGAAAATGATTTTATGCCAGTAGGAAAAGAAATTCTAGGTTCCCGAAAAGTCATTGGAAGGTCATGACGTCATCGTCGCGCGCTCTCATCCCTCATTCAAATTTCATTGAAAATTTAGATAAAACTTATCTGATGTAAAAAATATGAAAAAAAAAATACTCACGATTACGGCCTTTTTGTTGTGCTAGAACCGCGTTGACCAAAGCATCGAATTTGAGCGTGGACAAGGCGGAGTTCGTGAAACATTCGGGAAATCGGTAAATCAAATTGTGACAATTCCTAGCCGGTGGGTAGGTCGCTCGAAAATTAGGATTAAATCCGACATCGTGTTGGTGAATACAAGCCGGTGCAAATCTGAAATTTGCGTCCGAGCTCGGTAAAACACCAAATTGGGCTAAGCTCAACATTTTCGTCGCTATCGAGCGTGCGCTGCTCAGTTTTAAAAATTGAAAAAAGAAAAAAACGAACTCGCTGGTTCAAGTAGGCTTAAAATCAAGAAGTAAATTCGACGTTTAAAAATATTAAACGAAAAGAAGTTGCGTATTGACAGCAATAAATAGTTGACTGATAACCAACTAAACGTCCGCCTAGGTGCTGAGACTGCCTCGGAAATAACCAAAATAGTGGCAAAATGCTATGCCAAAGTATTTCCCATGAAGCCCTGGTTTGAATAACTGAAAATCGGCCAATAAGATGGCAGGAAATTTCCTCAAGGCTAAAGCGGATAAAATATGCAAATTAGCAAATGGCGCCATATCAATATCCGATTGTTTTTCGCGCGCAAATAAAAGAAAAAGTAAATAAATTTCATTGAACCAGAAAACGGGATGGAGAAAATTATCACTTCATCCCACTTTCAACAAAGCAGAAAAACTTTTTCAGTTTTACTATAATGGTTAATTAGAAATGAAAATTCTTCTTATTCAACAGCTCTAAAAATATGACATTTTCTTTTGATGGGCACTACAAGTTTATGAAATATCGCAATTTTTTGCAATTAATTTTTAACTGCAACAAAATTGCGGAAACTGGCAGTATATAAAATTGCACATACTGCACGTCAGTATATGGCCTTGGCACCATATACATGCACTATCAATGTTAAATTTGCAGATTGACATGTACCTGTACATGTATTTCGTAAGACAACAACGCCATTACAAATTGCTTTTCAAAACAAAAAAGTCAAACAAATGACAACTTGGCTTATCCTTTGTCCTCACCAGGAAAACCTCAATACCACAATCACAAAAACCTCATACATGTACTTCATTTTTGCCAAACCACTAGTTCTTATTTTTCTACATGTATGACTGACATCGTTCCATTTCGCATACTGTAGTTCTTTCGACAATTACAAAAAGCAATTCTCTCAGTTTCGCCCTACTGATATTTCATTCAACTCGAAAAAGTGACGACAATTAGGAAACCAGTGGTTGAAAGTTTAAAACAACCGTTGAATTTTTTACGAGGCGCATTTCACGAACGTCAGTTCGCTAGATGCCATTTTTGACTGGCCAACGATGCTGACTGCTCATATTTTATTCAGCCATTCGCAGCAAGACTGATTACAGTGAGGTCCAAAGTATTAGCTGTAAAATTTATTCCTCATCTGACCGTTGCATACGAACAGATAAAAGGGGTGGAAAGAAATCACAGGCATAAACACAATTTGTCGTTCAAGAAACATCGAAGCGCAGCTGCTCGAACGTCCAATAAATGATTTTTATGATGAGCGGACCCGAGCGTACCGAGCCTGTCCCCACGTACCGAATTACTCACAGTGTTCTTCGTCACATTCACGCTATGTCTCCATCAGCGACAACTTCAAGACCTTTTCTAGCATCTCCTCTTCCTCCTTCTGCCTTCTCTCCTCCTCTTTCCTTTCTTTCACAGACAGCTCTAAGGCCAACCGGAGCTGTTCCTGGAGCAACGTTTCCTGATCGTCGATAGTGATGCTGGGCAGCGGCGGCACGATGGGCAGGACCTGATCCAAGGTGCTGGGCGAGGAACAAGTGTCTGATGCGGTGGCGTGCTGGTTATGGTGCTGAGGATGGGATAGTGATAAACTCTCTTGGATGGCCCTACGGGAAGGGACACAGACAGCGTGAGAGGTGATAGACTAGTAGAAATAACCCTACGGTGCATAAGGATGACGAGGAAGTATAAGTGCAATTATTTCTGGCCCAACCTTTGAATCAGGTGATCTTCGTCTGGCAAAAAGCTAGGAGTGGATGGACGGGATGGTTGTTGGTTTCTCAACGCTTCCCAGACGGTCACCTAAACGTGGGAGTGCGAGAATGAGAAATTTAAATGAAACGATCGAGTTACAAAAATATCGCATATACTTGCAATGTTTGTCTTGTATTTTCTGGCTAGGGAAAGCAATTCACATTGTCACATTCTTTGTGAATTCTTATGTATTTTATTCAGATTTCATTGTCGTGGGGTTGTAGAAATGGTCAGGGAAATTGTTTTTTCGGCAACTAAGCATGTTGGCTGATTTGCTCTTGAGTGGTAGAGCATGTGGCTCTTCGTCGTCTGGGTATATTAAACCCAGACCCATTCAAGAGGATATGGGAAGTTGGGAACACATGCAAAGCTCAATTCAATTCAAATTACTATTCGATGTTTTACCACCATCAATAGATTTGATCCGGGCCTCCAACTCTATTAATACTTTGTTAGTACTTTTATAACCCACCTGCTCACACTCGGTGCCGCCTTCCAAAAGGCTCTGCTGGATGGCGTACTGCACGAGTTCGTCATCATCGTCCATGCTGAATTGGCGACGGTTCTCGGAACCTTTAAGAAGTACCAACACATTCACGTTTTAAGCAAGTCAATCGGCAAAGAAAGCCCAGCCCCATATGCTCTCCCACGACGATTTCAAAAAAATAAATATATAAACAAGGGCAGCACACCCTTGGTCATTATCGTACAAACAGCATTCACACGCCAACATTTATGTCACTAAAATCACCAGATGCTCGAATCGATAAACATCCACACAGGCAAATGAAAAAAAGAAAGGGTGTCCAAAATTTAAAATGAAAATAACGATGAGAAAACAAAAAAATAGGCAACGCGTGTTGTGAGAATGCTGAATTCAACTAATAGTGCTCGAAAAATTATAAAGGAATATAAAAAAGAGGTGACAATTAATGTGGCTATAGAATTGTGCTAGATGTGACTGATGCTTTGCCATGTGTCTTACGACCCCAGACCAAGATAACCTTAATACATTTTGCCAATAAAATCCAAATCCGTATGCTGTATGGCTGTGTTTTCCGGCAGAATGACAATGTCATTGGTACTCCATACATAAATTATTAAGTTCGGTATAACTCAATTTAATGAAGTGCATTGTATTTTGATTGTATTTGGTAATTGCCGAAGCCAAAGTCCTCAAAGCGGATCAAACGGGCGATAGAATTACACCAACCATACTGCATACTTCATTTTCGAAAAAACAACAAAAAGCGCATTTAGATGAAGCTTTTGCCTTCTGTGAAAGCATAAATGCGAGCTACCAAGCAAGGCACGTTTAAATTTAAAAAGCAGCTTCGCAGTCTAAATCTACAGCCAGAAACGGAAAGTGAAGCGCAGCACTTACTTCTTTTAACGCTCACTATTTTCTCTAGCTCAGCAGGAACATCCTAAACTTTGGTTTTAACCAATTGGATTCAACCGGGGAAGTTAAAAATGAAGAAGAAGAGATAGAATAAACGGGTAAATGACTTTTGGACGACAGAAAAAGAGGATGAGTAGGAAGAGGAGAAAGAGAGAGAAGAGCGAAGACTCGAAAAGCCACATACACACACATAGAACCGCACGACACACCACACCGACACTGTACACCACGAGACAATGATGAGCAATTTCAAAAGCATTGTTAGGTGGGAGGGCAAAGTCGGCGTCTGCCAGTGACTGAATTTCTTTCGAGTGAAAAGTAGGGACTCGTGGGGGTAGTGCATCACAATCGATAATGAAGGACGAAGGAATCGCTCTTACCTAATCGCGCATAATCCGGTGGCGGCTCGAAGACGGCTTCGTCCAAGACACAGGTGATGCGCTCTTCTTCCAGAATGGTCGTCACGCCTCGCACAGGGCTATCCATGGCGAAGATGTTCCCGAAGGTGATGCGAGCATTCAGCACGTGAAACAGTGGTATTTCTGTATGACAGACAAAATTTAGGTGGGCAAAAAAACAGCAACGTACTTCCCAAATGAAAATTCAGAACACTGAAACCTTATTAACTGCACTAGGGCCGCATTAAGTTAATAATGAATGAGTAATACTGAACAATATGCATAATATTTGAAAAAAATATGCAGCGAAAGCAGCACCATAGCGCAAGGAGGAAGAAATTTCAACTACTGGAAAATACGGAGGAGGTCGTGCCTATTTTGACTGGAAATCCTGCAGGTAGTTGCAACGTTATGAAATCCTTCAGTTTGGCAAAATGTGAGCTGCTGATGGCCATCAAATCTACGATTGGAAGAATCTGCATGTTCCAGAAAAAAAATGTTACGTAATATAATGGACCAATTAGCTGACAGAAACAAAATTAGAACTGGGAGACTGTTCCTCACCTGTTCCTGCAAAGATAACGGATAGTTATCGCACAACCATAAATTGGCTCTGAACTTTTGGGTCTTGATAGTGACCTCCTTTGGCCGTCCTATGTCACGCTCGCCCAGCTCGATGTTCGCATCGAAATACTCTTCTGGCGAGATGTTGCAAGGGTTGCTGAAGCTGGCAGACACTTCCTATGTAACGTGAAATAGTGTACACGTCTGAGTATGAAATCCAATACAACGTGATAAATAAGTCTGCATTGAAGGGGTGGCTTACCCCGTTGAGCACAGCCGCGTTTGCCGTCTCCTCAATTTCGGCAATGCCCAGAAAAGACTGAAAGGGTGTTTTTGGTGGCTTGTTTTTGACTTTGTCATCGTCGGTCAGGTGCTCCGTCCTCGTCTTAGAGATGAATTCTACATTACATGCTGCGTAAACCTAGTCAACAAGGCACCATTACAAAAGTGGTAGCTTTTTTCTGGACTCAAAAAAGCCACATGCACACAAAATATACGTACCTTGCAGTCATGGCTGTTGACATTTTCTGTTTTATCGCTTCGCCACCCCCAAATACCTGTCTTGTTCCTAAAATTAAAGTGAAGATTGAAGTTGAAACTGCTCCACAATATTTTTTTCTTTTTCTGTATTTATTAAGGAGACCATCAACGCACCTTTCAAAACTTATTTTCTCCGTGTCGACGAAGGTGGTTACGATCGGCGTTGTCAGCCTGGAGGAAACCACGTCTTCAGTCGGCTTCATGAAGGACACGTCCATTAATTGATTAGCAACTACCCTTAACTGCTCCACATAAACCTGCCTTAATACATGATCAATCTCCATAATAATAGCTGCGTCCCCTACGATGGACATAAAGAACGAACTGTGGTGTTACTAATGTAGACTTACACACTTTTATTACAGACACTTAGCGGCAAACAGAAAAACTAAGTTGTCTGGTGTAAGCTGCTATATTATACAGCTTCGACATTCTCTTCAGTATCCCACATTGGAACTTGGAAGAATATATTTTTCTAAGTGTGAACGATTGTACTCACTCTGTCCTTTAAAAATATAGCTCCGTTTCCCTCTCACCCAGTTGCCATGATCGAAACCTAGCAGAGTCGTGTCGATCCTTACGTTGCAACCTGATTTGGTCGGGAGGAATTCAAAGAGTCAAAGCAGGCAAATGGATCGAATGTATTCTGGTGCAGGGTAGCAAAAATGTTTAAGCACAACTTACCACTTTTATAAACTCTATAAGTATCGCTGGGGCAAATCCTCGACACTAGAGGCACTAATCAGACGTGAAAAAATTATTAAATGTTAGCACACGGTCAATCGTAACGACAGGATCGGAAACTCAGCCAGGCATCACCTACCCCAGCTCGTGAACTCCCACTTCATTTCGACATAAAAATCTGGAGCCTGAAAACGAGTGTTTGGAAATATAATAAGTTAAGGCATAAACATTTTCAGTCGAGAAACCGAGATGATGTCATGGCACTTACATCTTGCAACCGCTGAAGAAGTTCCGGTATCCCAACAACACGGCTGCTGTATCTTTGATAATCGCGTTTTTCCACAATTTCTTGGAGCAGTTCTGGATCGCCTGTGGCCACCGCCTCTTGCACAACTGTGAACAAGGAAAAATCAATAACTCACATCAAGGCTTGATAGAGTTTGTTGGCACAGACTTGACAGTTAAATTTGTCTCAAATTTTTTTTTTTATAAACTTATACATTTAAATGCATTTGACATTTAGGATTTTTGGCATTTTGATCCACTGCCATAGGCTGGGTTCCAAACTTGGTGGGAGGGTTATAATATCAAAATCATTAACCACACCAAGCCGAATGTGTACACTCGGGTCCTCAAACTTAATTTCGTTCTGGTGTAATCACTTGTGCATACGAAGCAAGCTCATCGCTCAGGTAACTCAATATACATTTCACCAACAACTGGAGCTCGTAATGGCCTGTAAGCTCACAAAAGCAGTAATTAATCAATTAATCGGTGGGGCATTCAACAGACGTGCTGGGCCTTTGGGAGAACGTAGATGGCGCATAACTTGACTAAGGTTAGACTCGGATTGGCACTTTGCATGGCCAACCTCGTATACTATTTACACCGTGAATCTGCGTTCATTTTTATTGGCCTGGACCTTTTTACTGGGGCAGCCTGTACACCTATTTAAATTGTGAACATTGTTGTCAGGGGGTTAAATATCGAGCGAGAATAGCAGGGAAACCCTATAAAATATTGCAGCAATAAAATCTCACCGCAGCACGCTGCCTCATCATTGGCCTCGGTTCAGGGGACCGACCATATTTACACGAGCTCGCAGTTGCAGGGCTGTGGGATTTCAGTTATTGTATACAGGTACAGCATTACATTGGCCTACCTGTCCACCCTCCTCTGTTTTCGACGTTCACATTGGCGTCGTGCCGCAAGAGGACCTTGGAGCTCTCCAGGTGACCCAACGTCACGGCCAGCATCAGAGGCGATCGACCCCGAGGATCCAACTTTTCGATATCATGCTAATAAAAATGAGAGAACTTCAGTCAGTGATGAAAAACGATGAATTTTAATTCCCATGCCTCACCCATTGTCATTTGGTCAAGGGGAGGTTAGAATATTATGTCATCACCTTATGGAACACAAATAATAATGGTGGTGGTCTACTGTATTTTGAATAGCGTTTTTTCAGAAATGTTAGAAGCAAAGGGAATATTGAGAGCAAGTTTTTGTTTGTTGGGAAATTTTCAGAAATATTACTAATGCAGGAAACGTTGCAAGAGAAATTTGTGTTAACATTTCAAATAGAAAATCTTCATCAATAAATAACAAATTTTAAGTACATTCCTTGATGCCTGTTTTTCAGTCTAAATTTAATAACAAAGCATACAGTATCATCAGTAACGAATAACATGAACAACGCTAGATCCTAATCGGACATATTAGACAGCTTGTAAAGCAAATTGAGCACTTCAATAGAGGAATAAATTGCCATTTGTAACATGAAAATGTGGTTCGAGCGGTAATTTTGAACACCAAGTGTTGAATTTCACATTACAAATCGTTGAACAATAGTGTTCACGTAAACATTACAGCCACAAACAGCTGTTTTCGCCATCGCAGCCACCTACTAAAATATTGAAGCAGCATCAAATTAAAATCATAGGAATATTTCTGCCCCACCCTATGTATTTCAACCCTACATCATACTTGTCATGTAGACAAGAATGACACCTGTCTTAGCTTTATCAACTTATATACAGTTGACAAAAAAAGTATTGGGACACTATGAAAATTGTGTTTCACAATTATATTAAACTGCATACATTTGTAAACACACCTGTATTGTAATGTATACATTACATTGTTTATGTAACAGCAACAAAAAACATTTGC
>JAQFYZ010001659.1:0-21784 GCA_034695085.1 Cylindroiulus punctatus
CCAGTGGCGCTGTATGCGAAATACTAGACTTAGTCAATCGCAAACTGGCGATTGGATTCTATTGGTCGGCACTTTCAACCCAGTTCCATCACTTCGTGGTTCTACTATAGCTCAAACATGAGAAACCTGGAACATGTTGCTCATCGGCTGTATGATATCGGATATATCGGAGGTATGAGTATCAAATGATGACACCTAGCCTAGCTGTGCGACTATCCTAAAATAACCTAAAAATGTTGTAATTTCTAATTTAGCTCCCCCTTGACAACCAGGCAATCACTGCCAGCTTACGAGCTGTGATGGAAAGCCTGCCTTTGTCATAGGTTATGACGGTTAATTGACATGTGCAACACCCTTTTTGTTAATTTTTACATGCACTTTCCTGCACACATACGCCTGTATACATATACATGTACAATTGTATATGTAGATTCTATCGAAGGGGTAGGGTTGACATAAACATTCCTTTTGGAGCAGGTAATCTAGCCCAAATTAATAATGAAATTGTCGATTTGAAAAAAATTTCAATTTGCTGTTTCCTTATGAAAAGTTGTTCTGTTGTATTTATTAAGTCAGAAATATACATGCAGTCGTTCATTACATGGGCCTGGTTATATTTTTGCATTTGCGGTGGTCACATCTCTGGGGGAACCGCTGTCATGTGTGGGTAATGTGACAGTGTGTCAAGTGTTAATTCAACTTAGCCATGATGAAAACATAGAGGATGTCAGAATATAATCCAAGACCCTAGCATTGTGGGCGTGGCCTGATGGTGCAATTGGCATCGGTGATGCTAGCTGGACATATGCTACAGCCGATGGCCTAAGTGAGGCGGTCAGCGTTGCCATGGTGACGTTATCAACCGTGCCAAAAAGCAATAGCTCGCTACGTAATTGGCGCACCTGTCGACAGGATCCTTGACCGGCTGGCTTCAGATCGATCGGAAACAATGGGATGGGGGAAACTGCGACAGTTAGAATGTCCCCACTGAAATTGGAACGGTGGGCGTGGCCATCCACTCATGGGCGGGGTCTCGAGGGACCAATTAGCGCTAATCGAGGAATTGCCGTTGATGATGCGTGCCAAGTCATAATAAGCAGTCACACGGTCAAGCGTCGTGTCTGGTGCTCAAGGTGAAGGTCATCAGGTAGTTCCTGAAGCAGGCATGCTCCAGAGTTGATCAGCCGGAGGGATGCTGCGATGCATGTAAACGGAAGACACCATATTGACCAGAAACCTGGTGCTTGACAGAAACTCCAATCTGTGAAGTTGACGAGCAAGAAAATGCGCCTTGCCATGATGAATCATGCTTGATAATACAAGTTGAAATGGCAAAGCCGAAGTTTGTCCACGCTTAACGTTCAGCTTAATGATAAGCGTAATCGCAACTAATTGTGCCCGTCTGGTAAGATCAAGGTCTGCAGCTGATGGACGGTTTGGGAAGGCTGATTAAGCTTGTAATCGGGATTCCATTGAGCTTGGCTTCGCTGCAAGATTGCGATTATTACCGACATGCAGTATCTCGTCCAAATGATATCGGAACCTACATGTATCTCGATTCGCCCAACGTGGTTTCGAGATGGAGCGTGTTCTGAAGCAGCGAAGATTGCAATCTAGCCCTCTCTTCAGGTGTTGAGCAAGATGGAAGAAATACTTGACTGTTTTGGAAATCAAAATAAAACCTAGGACGACTTGAGTGTACTAACTGTTTGCAATTGGTATTGGCGAGAACGAGATTTTTTATCAGTAGTGTCGGTGATGGCCTGAGGCCATTCTTCAACCAGTTTTATGATTCGATCTCAAGATAGGTAACAAATTAAGGCGCATTTTTAAACACTTTATGCGCGTTGCGTGATGGACCATTAAACGACAATAGTTTAATTTGAATTTTATGTGCATGGACGCCTTCGGTCATTAAAATGTCCTCGGCCTTCGGTGGCAGAGCATGTTTTAGGGATTTCCAAACAGGAAGGCATCCGGTACAGGTGACTGACGAATGAAGTGAAATGGACAAATTACCAAAAACGTAAAGCGTTTTAATTGACAGTATACAGTAGTAATTGGTCGCAGCAAAATGGCCATTGTTGAATGTCAAATTTCCAAAGAAAACTAAGGGGATATGACTACGATTGTAATCGCCCCCCCAACCCCCCTGGAAGATCGGCGACTGGATCATGGCATGAAATGATTGCTGCTGACCTTAATCTACCTCACAGTGGTTGTCTTGTGACTGTTTTCTCATTGCCTTTTCAATTTTTTTTCTTGCAGAAATAAGGCGATTGCAGATTACCTCGGATCCAATGGATACATGAGCGCTTTGGAAGCCTTCAAGAAAGAAGCCGACATGGTGAGTTGTTGAAGTTGTTCCCACGGCTTCCTGCTTTCAACCCCTTGGGTTCCAACCCCTCACCGCATGCACACAATGCTCGACACATCCCCCAGGAATTTCAATTTAAAATGTACATTCTTAGCTGCCCACGCTAATTGTCCTCACTCAGGAGCCTCTTTATACCCAGTTTATTTTTGTAGTGGAGTCTCCCATTTCAGCGATTGACCCCCCTTGACCTTTCCGGGATTCTTGGCTTCCCAGGTAGCCAAGAAACCCCTCCAGATTTGTCTAAATCCTCGAATCTTGACGCCTGTAATTACCATATTCCACCCTGTTGGGGTAAAATTGACAATGACACGTACTTTCGTTTTTAGCAACAACAAATTGCTTTTCTTTAGATGGATGGTAACACGAGCCATTAATGTCTAAGGCCCTGCTTGCCAAACCGGGGTAATTGCCCAAAATTGAGTAAAAATGGTTTTCCTTTGTAACCATACACCTCAGAACACACGTTGCAGTTTATGATCGAAGTGGAGAATAACTTCTCTGAACTTCGGCAATCGTGAACAGATACTCTATAAGCAGTGAAACTAGTTGGTGTATTTATTACTGTATTGGATTTTAAATCAGTTTTAGTGATTAGATACCTAGTATTTTACCTGATAAGTGGTTTTAGGTAATCAAAAAAAAATGTCTGGGAAGCTTCGAGCTGGTGTCCAAGGCCTTGAAGACAAATGGAGAAGGTACTCCAACAAAGGTTTTAAGTAGCTTTACCAGAATCGTAAAAATGACAATGAAAGGCAGTTTTATTGTGGGAATCAGCATCGCGTAATTTCATGTCTTAATTATTGCCATTCTGTCGTCAGGTTAAACCAAAGCATGTGAGGAAAGGCACCCATTTCGCGTCATTCAAGAAATTTACGTTCACGTAAACTATTCTGCTGTGCTATTAATTTTGGGATTTACTGGACAGGTTGATGAAAATTTACGACAATTGCCCAAAAATGATAGCGTCGCGTCGCCTTGAGTACGCAGGTTTTGTACTGTAAGGTCTCGTTTATCATCATGCCATTGTCAGGGTTTTCCGAGCTATTCCGGAACAACAACCAACTTGACGTGGAAGTCACTGTCTTCAGATCTTCCTAATTGAAGTACATGCAATAGTTAGGTAAAATATCGGAAACGCTCATTACAGCTACATGTACATCATTATCATCCCATGATTGATGTCTGATGCCTGCTTCAGCAATAACTTTACCCATCTCTATCTCGATATCTACATATTGCCCAAGACCCAGATGGCCATCAGAATCAGATCCTCCAAGTTGCCAGCACATTTTGCACTTCTCTCCAAGTGTTTCCAATGTTTTTGTTCTAACGACGCAGAATTTCTTTCACAATTCCGATACTTTCGACAATTTCCAAGGCCTGTCCAAATTGCTGCTTATTGGAGATTTCTCGCCTTTTATGGGCTGGCGACTGCTCTGAGCCTCCATCAGGCCATTTGGGCGTTTGTCACGAACCTTAATTGGGTCTCGGCTTTTCCGAAAACGAAAGCACTTGCGTGGTTTCGCAACGGCACATTTAAGTTTAGCATTTTAATCTCCGAATCTGACAAGGGCGCTCAGTAGGCAACAATGCACCGACGAACAATGCCATTAAATATGCTTTAAACATATTTACCAACACAGGTTCAGGTAAATAGTGGCCTCGCCCTAGCCCGCTTTCCTTTGGCCAGGAATTTAGGCCACCCAAGCCAACGCTTTTTATGTCCGGAATCAGGTGACATTGCTATCAAGCCTCGACGTTGTTGATAAAAACTAATTTCCTTTTTTTCGTTTGCAGCCTGGCGAGATTGAAAAGAAGTATGCGGGCCTCCTGGAGAAGAAGTGGACCTCGGTCATCCGGCTGCAGAAAAAGGTATCCTACCACGTCGTCAGCTGTCTTGACATGGCCAGGCGGATTTTCAGCAGTTAATTTAGTGTAGACCAACGCCATCAATGTTGAAGTACATGTATGCACGAAGGGGACAATGCACAATGCCCTAACGTTATTCAAATGTTGGTTTTAAGTGTTATAACCGTGGGACAAACTTGTTAAGTTGCCCTATCAGTTACATCAGACAGTTTCTCGAAATTACATTTTGGTTCAGAGTTAAGTCACTTGAAGAAAAACCAGAGTTAGTTTCTGGACACGCAGTATAACCAAATGTCACCTAAATAAATACGCAGGCGGATCTGGAAATGTGAGCCACAATGCTATAATTAGCAATTAATTTCCTGCTGTACATTTCCATTTCCTAATTTCTGGTATTCCATTCCATATCTTGGTATCAAGACTGGGAATTTTGGATTCCAGAAAACTGGCTGTTGCAACAAAAACGTGTTCAGGAAGTCTTGAAACTTGAATTTTGAATTTTCCCCCCACCTCTTCATTCATCTGGCTCGTGCTGCTCAGTTAGGGACAAGAACGTTTCATGAGAAAGGTGGTATTTTTTGACTAGCTTTTCTGCAGTTTTTTGATATGGCTTAGGCCATCTGGAGAATGTCACGGCCAGACGCGATACTCATTTGCATCAGCAATTTGGTCGCTGTCTTTCCCGCTGAGGTGCCCGCCCTCGTTGTCCCGCCAAGGCCGCCAAAACTCACCCCCGTGCACCTGTGCTCGAGATGCATGCGTTAGTCTCGCTTCGACTGCGTTTTGGCCACGCTTGGCTGGGGATAGGATTCGTTCACGTTGAAATTTGCATAAATCTGATCCTTGTCCTCGTCGCATCCCAGGTTATGGACCTCGAAACCAAGCTGGCTGAGACGGAGAAAGAGTACATCGCTGGTGCCCCCACCCGAGACAAGCGCTGCCCCACCGAGTGGATCCCCAGGCCGCCCGAGAAGTACTGCCTCACTGGTCACAGGGCCCCCGTCACCCGAGTCCTCTTTCACCCAGTCTACAGCGTCATGGTGTCCTCCAGCGAGGACGCCACCATCAAGGTACGCGGAGTCTGCGATTTCGGGATCTTTGGTTACTTTGATCATTTTTATTGTTTATTTGTGATAGACTAGTCACAATTTCACAATTTCAATGTAGAAATTTAGCCGATTAACAAATGTGGAGAAATGCAGTAGTAAAATTCTTCCATTTATTGGCTAAGGTATTCTGCCGCTATCCTACCTTTAAATGGTGTAAAATTTTAGGAAGGCTTAATTTTATTTACTTTACTTAATTAATTTACTTAATTTTCCATTACATGCCGCTCGTTTTCTCAAAAACAGGAAAATGAGTATCATTGTAATCTGAAATTCTGAAATGTTTTCGCCAGGTTTGGGATTATGAAACAGGTGATTATGAGCGCACACTTAAGGGTCATACTGACTCCGTTCAAGACATCGCCTTCGACAATTCTGGCAAATTACTAGGTAAGTTGAATGCCGGCATACACTTTCTGACGAAATCCGAGAGCTGCAGTGTTCATTTCCTCATGTTTTTCTCCTTAACTCTAGTCTCATGTTCAGCCGACATGACGTTGAAACTCTGGGATTTCCAAGGCTATGAATGCATGAAGACGATGCGTGGTCACGACCACAATGTCTCCTCTGTCACTTTCATGCCCAGCGGTGACTTCTTGCTGTCCTCGTCTCGCGACAAAACTATCAAAATGTGGGAGATTGCAACTGGGTAAGTCAGTTTTCCCTGAACAGATCCTATTGCGCCTCTTAATCTCACGGTTATCATGATTAATGAAAATGTGATCTCTTTTTTATGCAGATATTGCGTGAAGACCTTTACTGGACACAGGGAATGGGTGCGCATGGTGAGAGTCAACCAGGATGGATCCTTGATTGCGAGCTGTTCCAATGATCAGGCAAGCTACAAATCTTCTTTGAAACAAGAATTTTGCATGCATTAATAAATGTATGATAACTAATTAAAATAATTGTGACACTTGTCTTCGTTCTCATCAGTGGAATATATCCACACATTTGCCTACGTGTAAAATTTTCGGTAAAATTCTCAAAATTTGGGTTTATTGAATTCTATCATAAATGCCAACTTTGAAGATAACATTTATCAAAAACTGTTCATTGATGTTCTCTACTTGCAGATGATCATTAATCTCATCCTTATTTCATTTACAGACTGTCAGAGTGTGGGTCACTGCTTCGAAAGAGTGTAAGGCCGAACTGAGAGAACACGACCACGTGGTCGAGTGTATTGCTTGGGCCCCCGAGTCCGCGTCATCGGCCATCAACGAGGCTGCTGGGGCAGATGTAAGTGAAATTTATAGGTAGTGTACTTTTGGATGCTTCAAGCTGTACTAGCATTACATGCATACATAATAAACTGTCATGGTATGGCGAAACAATGCAATGATATCATAGTATTGCTAAGATGATGTGAACATGTGATTGTGGTTTATGTGGTTTACCACAATCAATACCTGCAATTAAATGCCGGGGATAATGGCTAAAATAGTGATTGCATTAGTTCAGGATTTTCTAGCTTTCTTTCCTCTTCAACTTGTAGAATAAGAAGGGCAGCCGTGGTGGTCCCTTCCTGATTTCTGGATCTCGTGACAAGACTCTGAAGATGTGGGATGTCAGCACTGGAATGTGCTTGTTCACTTTGGTATGCAACTAAGTGTTATCTTGCTCGTTTCTAAAAACATTTGTATTCTACATAGTACATGTATCTAAATCGGAGATTTCTGCAATCAGGTTGGCCATGACAACTGGGTGCGTGGCATCGTGTTTCACCCAGGCGGCAAATACATTGTGAGTGCTTCGGACGACAAGACCCTGCGAGTATGGGACATCAAGAACAAGCGCTGCCAGAAAACTCTGGAAGCGCACCAGCACTTTTGTACTTCGCTGGGTAAGGTCATCTGTAAATTTGTCTATTTGCATCACCAATCAATTTTGGTTTACCTGGCTGTTATTGTAGTTGTAGTTCCCCTTGGTATCTTAATGTTTTTTTGAAATGGGTTTATTGAAGATAGAAATATCTTTCTAAATTCGAACTGGTATGCTCATGTTTACAAAAATACTCATACTCGTTTTGGGAGTGCTGGAAGGTGGCGACCATTATTCAGTTAGGCTTTGATCTTCCAGACTTAGATTTCTCTAATGGAATGAACCATTTATAAGCTTTTGCATGAAAACCATTCAGGTGAATTTCTAGAAACTCAACCTGAAGTTTCAAGACTTCTGATAAAACCATTTGTACGTTCAGTTTCTCCAGTTTTGGCTATTTCAACTTTGCTGATTTCATTTCTAGATTTCCACCGGACGTCACCCTTCGTGATCTCCGGCAGTGTCGACCAGACGGTCAAAGTGTGGGAGTGTCGCTAGGCACGTGCGGCCCTCCGGGGCACCAAGTCTTCAGCTCGAGGGGAAAAGCAGACTCCGAAACAACCACAGCAGTATATTTCGTCTCAGAACCGTGGCGTCCTCGTGTCCATGTGTGCATGCTTGCATGTCTCAACTATATCCACCTGTGGCTTCCCCACCACCCCCACCCAGTAGTGACTGCCCCTCCCACACGTCTCATGGACTGCTTTTCACTGAGGTGGGGATTGACCACCGACCCTGCAGCCCATAACGAGCACCCACACACGGGACACCGCCCCTCGGCTGCGGCCCTGGTAGCCCGGCGCTCCCACCACCGGCTCTTCCATTAGCTACGCGCGGCCTTCTCGTCCGCCCAACTGACGACATGAGCCGCAGCGGCCAATCACGGCGCTCAGACCTCCCCGCAACGTTTGCTAGTATTGACGCTTTTTTTTCCCAGCTTGCCCGATTTCGACAAGCCCATTGGGTTGCGTGCCATACCCCCATTCCCAATTTTTTGTCTGCCTCCTGAGACTGCAGAAACCGTGGTGGCATTGTGGGGAAATTGCATGGGGCTAGCTGCGTGAGGTACACGGTGCTTCGATCTCCGCGAAGCGCCGCCGTGCCTGGTGGCCCTCACCCCCCGTCTTCTGCAGCAACTTGCGTGTACACCTTTGTGTACATCGTCCGGTCTGAAGCCCGTTTTTGTTTAGTTCTCGATTGCGGTGTTTGGCCACTCGACCGTGGTGCGGCATCAGTGGCAAACATGCAGCACCTCGGCTCTTGACAACACCCCTGGACTGTGTTTTGCGGCCGGCCAGGAGTCGCTCTTTTTCTCCCCTCCAGTTTGCCTCCGACACCCGAACGAATCTCTGGCCGGCCACCACATTGTAATTACTATTCCTGTACATAGGTTTGACTCGTGTATGCCATTAACGAATTATTTGGTAATTTATTTTGTCTTTTTTGCCCTCTCTCCTCCCCTCTTTGCATTTGTTCTTTCTCGTGTATGCATCTCGGCTGCACTTCTGGTGCTTTTATTCCCGTTGTTTTTAATAAGGAGCAGATTGGCCTGCACAGAAATCATTATTTTAGCCCATCCTGTGATAAATCGTTCGTGCTGACGTACATACACAATTCTTGTTCTGGAATCTAAATAAGTGTGACTCGAATCCGTCTGTTCTTTATGGAAAGTAACAAATTATTTCTTTTCCACCAAAAATCAGCACAATCTTAAAATTTTTTTCTTGCAACGAAAGGATCATTTCTGTTTTTCCCTGACTATCGATAACACTGGTTTCCGGTCATAAATGCTGATGAATTATACACTTGAGAACTTCTTTCCTCCCAAATTGCCCCGTCGTTGGTCATATTTGGACCAAATAATGAAATTGTGCATGACCGGTCCACTCCTGAAGGCGAAACGTAAAGGTGAGCCTTCTAGAATCAGTTTTTAGAGGAGAATATAATTATCCACGCGAAGCGTATTATCCAGTATTTCTCGTTCATCCTCACTGGCCGTTGAAAGCCGTTTTGCACGCCAATTCACATGTTTCGGCAATGATCCGACGATATGGCCACTGGTCAGCTTGAATGGTGTGTGAAGTGATGGGTCTGACCGTTTTTAGCCTAACCTGAGCTAGAAGAATATTTAAATAAATGTATTTAAACGACTATTAGTAATGCGGGAAATTCTGCGCTGCCCCCTCCCCACCCTGCTCTTTTAACCTGTGTACATATTACTTTGCTGGCCCCATGGGCTTGGATCCGGAAATTGCGTATTGACCCCGAAAGGTCAGGCTCTCCAGCTTCTCACACAGAGGCCAATTCAATTATTGAAATCGATTTATTTTTCTATTTGTGCACCGCTTAGATTGCACGCAGACCACTTGGGCCCAAGACGTGAAATGCGATTGAAAAAGGGGCTTTGACTGTTGTTCTGGACTCGGACAATCTGAACATGCCCTTGGAATGGCATCGTTCAGGAAAAAGCAACCACTGCCAAATGCAAAACATGACGTGCAATTTGGTTAAAGAAATCGATTCCAGACACTTGATAGTTTCCCTGGTCCAATGTGCTTTTTGGATGGATTTGATTGCTGGACATTCGTGAGCAGATCACATCTTGCGTCTTGGCTGCCAAGGGTCTGAACGTGCTTCGTCTTTGTGTTCACAGCTAATCGACTTTATGCGAGAGATATTCGGTCCCAACCCCCAGCGGACCTCCTCGACATGGCCAGGACTAGCCCGCCAATGCTGCTGTACATATGACAAGATATATACTAGGCCCAATTCAGACTTCCACTCGCGCACTTGCGTTTTGAATAGGGTTTGTGACCTAGGAGTTGTCCATCTAGAAGCCGTACTTGGTACCGACGCGCACTATGGTAACCCCATCGGCACTTTAATGAAGCACTAAGTGCGGGTGGCGAACTCGGCTTTTCTAAGCTCTGTGTTGTCCGTGTAGTGTTGTGTCGTGCGCCGTAGTTCAAGCGGGACTTTGCCCGCTTACCCCTGCCCCTGTTAACTGAGCTCTTAGCATGTGTCGTCTCTAGTGTCGTTCTGGCTTGTCGCACTCGGAAAGCGTATCCTAACTAGAAGACTTAACCATTCACCGCTAAATCCAAGTTAAGCAAGTAGCGTGGCTACTCTTTAGTCTTCTTCTCATTTATTTCTTTGATGTTGTTCTCCTTCTCTCGTGAGCATCCGTTTCCACTTAACCAATAAAATGTATCGTTGCCTAGATGTGGTTCGGCTGGTTTACTTTATCATAGGCAGGTTTTCCCAGCTTTCTTTTTAAATGTTCGAGTTTACAATACGTGTATTTGTATGATTGTAAATAATATATCATGTACGAGGATCGACTATGATATGAGCGTTGATGCAACGTTTGAATCTTGCCATTTATATTTAAAATATTAAACATCTAACAGTTTCACATTGGTGAACCAAAAGCCAGCCAACTGTAAGCGTTAGTCAAGAAATTCTGCAGTTGTTTTGGAAATGTCAGCTCAACTTTTGGAAATGTGGGCAGGAAAAATTTTCCCACCACAATTTCAAAACTTGATTCCCATTTTCTGAACTGTGTCATAACTCAAGACTTGTTCCTTGCCATTATATTAGTTTAAAAATGCCGCCTCAGCAGGTAGCTAGCGCCTCCTTCAGTGCGGCTAAGGTACTTGCCTGATAGCCTGAAGTGGGAAACGAAATAATCATTTTGACCGTAACATATTTATGAAAATTGGAAATATCAAACATCTGTAGCAGTATCAAACTACTCACTCATGTGTTTTGACCTTATAATTTCCGAACTCGCCACTTAGCGAAGTCATAGCGCATACACAACGCTATGGCGAAGTGTTGATTTAAATCCCTGATCACTAGACGCATGTGCGAAATGCAACTGCGTTCCAAAACTGGAAGCCATCATGGCGGAACAGTCAAATTTGCGTACCCTACCCACTGTAAGGATCAATTTTGCCGAGCTGGAGCAAATATACCGGCAAGCTGAACGTAAGTGGTTGTTTGGGAATGTTTTATGAGCTTTTTGGTGCAGGTGGGACGTATGTTGTCATTATTCTCGGCCAGAACAAGGGCGTGTTCTATGCCTAGTTTCCAGGTCTGCTCAGGTGCGCAAACTGGTCGAGGTGCGTATTCGCTGGGAAATTGCGTCGAAATTTCCGCATGTATGCCCATGTTTTGCGACGTATTCGTAGGCTTATAAAAGGTCCATGTAATTTGATTTTGTTATTGTCTCTGATGTAGAAAACTTCAGAGTTGTAACTTGCTATATGTACAGACAGGTGCCCGCATTGTCATAACAAAAGGCCCTCTCAGGGCCCTGTACAGACTTGGCTGCGTAGATTAATTGTTGACAGTGCTACTGTACGTTCTCATTTATTCATGTTACCCGGGGTCACACAATTTTATTCTGTTCTCGACTTATGATAAGGCGTTGTAATGTATAAGCCTACACGTATTTTACAAGGTATTCAGTGAGTATTATATATTGGGATCTCACTTGACTCAGCTGACTGAGCGTCTAAATGTGATCGCGAATTTAATCGCGATATTATGTGATCTGTTGTCCCCTACTGAGGATGTAAGTGGAACATTTTCCATAAATAAAGTCATGCGATAATGGTAGAAATGATCATTGGCATCGGCTGCATATAAGATGATCATTATTTTGTTTAACTTTTGCTATGAAACTTTTGCGTTTATGGCATGACATTTTATATGGAGCATAGTTTTTCTACTTTGCATTCCAATCCACCCATCCCGCTTGGGGGGGGGGGGTGTAAGTTGCCAATCCAATAACGTTTGTAATTATCGCATTTGGATGGGAATACTTTGGAATAGAATTCTAAGCTGTATGCAACTCCATTGAAAAGGAACTTAGTTACTGTGACAAGATATTACTTTGCATTCGTTTGATCCAAAAAAAAATTGTCTTTTTGTAGGAAAATCGAAACCAGTCACAAAGGATTCTACAGCGATGCGGAGTAGCAACAGCCAAAAAAGCGCAGGTGGTGGCTCTACCTCGCCCATATTTACCAAATCTGGGACCCTTGGAAAAGAGGCACAAGTCCCGCGTCCCAAGCGACCAGACATGCAAATTTACACGCCTCCAGCCAGGGCCAAACGCAAAGAAGATGGTTGCGCTCCATCCCCTGAGCCGCAAGCAGCCGCCCCAATGGAGGCTCCGAGCAGAAGCGATCCTCTGTCTAGGCGCAGGACAGTGTCCACTAACAGCATGAGTTCTGAGTCTAACAGGCAGGAGGAGGCGTGGCATGGGCAAGAACGTAATGCTACAGGCAACAAACAATCCTGGTCAGACCATCAGAACTCCAGAAGTGCGCAGGATATTCCGGAATCATTTAACACCATGGAATTCGTGAATTCCAACATTGGAAAATACCCACCAGAAACTGCTCTTGACAGTGCCAAGGGCCTCGTAGTGTGGAACAGTGGCGTGGGCTCGCCTAGTTGTCCTGAAGGGGATCTAAAAGATGTTTGTAGTCCAATACCAGAAAGTTATCCAGCTTTTCCACCTGTAGCAGCTGCACCGAGGGAGCGGGTTAAAGGCCGAGGACGTCTTCGACGTTTTGTTGATCCCATAGTGGGAGCATCTCGACAAGATGTGTTGGAACTAGCGACTCAAGTAGGAAACTTGTGCATTGTTGGAGTACCAGCGAACGATCATGGAGATAATAGCAGTGCAGTGGTTGATGTGAAAGAGCAGCCACGTGCTTCTGATCGTGAACACGCCATAATACCTAATGTGAATGACCAGATTCAAGTCACCGAACGGAAAAGATCCACTGAAGATCCACCAAGGAATGTGAAAGAAGAGACTAGTGAAGTTGAAGTTCTGACCTACAGGCCTATTGTGGATTGGGCAGCCGAAGTGGAGAAAAGTGAACAGGAGGCGCAGTTCGAATCAACGGAGGAAGATCAGGATGGCAGGATGTCGCCTCTGGTGACCACGAGCACGAGGAGCTCTGGGCGACGAAACGAACGCAGGTCTAGTCGACGTTCACGGGACCAGCCGCGTTCCAGCACAAACAGCTCCAGGTAAACGTCATTTGGATTCTTTTGCACATTGTTAACAACATGAAACTGGTTAGTTAACATGGATCTTTTTGAAATGTTGTTTGAGCATGAACGATTTATGTCCTCGTAATCATGAGAATGGCAAAAATATAGATTTCAGTGGTGTTGTGGTTATCAACCCTAAGAGTGCAGAAAGTTAGCTTCTTTAAAAAATGTTAAGATCTATTACTGCTGTTTAGTTAGTATACGTTATACACTGGATGAAAGTTTTTTTGCATTTGAATTGTAGGTCAAGCCGGGGAAGGGGTTCTCTTGAGTCAGTGAGCCAGCAGAATGAGCGCAAGAGCCACCAAGAGGTGCGCAAAAGCCAACAGGAACGGAAAAGCCATCGGGAGGAGAGGAGAAGTCTGAGGAAGGGACGAGAGAGCCAAAAGGAGGAGCGAAGGAACCAACCTGAGGAGAGGAGGAACCAACCTGTGGAGCTAAAAAGCCTTATGGGTGAACAAATAAGTCATCCAGGTGAGCGCAGAAATACCATCAAGGAACACGGTCTGCTTCATGTCCCAAAGTACGAGATGGTGGCCAAGGGCAATACGGAGATTGAAAGCGACACTCCCAGACGGCAGTTGTATGACCCGGACAACCCGGAGCGCCCCTTGTGCGTGGTATCACCAGCTAGCCACACGGTCAGCCCAGCACAGGGGATTCCACCGAGGATGCGAGCGAGCATAGGCTCCGATGGTGGGACGCCACCTTATCCACACCACCCACCTCAGCAGTATCGTCCTAACCCAAACTTCATTCCTGGATACAATTTTCCTCCTCACGTACACTCACCACGGGGGCCTGTATACTTCAGCGGCATGGCACCGCCACACATTTCGATGGAGATGACACGACACAGGTGAGTTTCAGGGGGATGATTTTAATGAACAGATATTTACAGTCTTATTATCTTAGGCACTGTCAAAGAAAATGCCTACTTCTTTCCTTCTGCAAAACTTTCCGATCCTGTTTTGCATATGAAACTCAAGATTTATGGCATAGGCCTATTAAGAATGTTTAAATAATGAATCACTAACATCATTTTTTTATTTAAATAATGTATTTAGCAAAATCTTTAATGATGCACTATCTTGTGCTTTAGTATTCTCCTATGCATAAAAAGTAATATAATTGTTGTACTTTATGTAGCTCGCCGATGATGCCACCCAACATGTACAAATTCTCTGCCACTGAAAAAAATGTCCAGGAAGCTCTGATGCTGGAGCAAGACTTGAATGCGCTTCTCAGCCATCCCTTCAATTTCAACGATCACAAGAAACTGAGTCAGTGCAGGTAAGACCAAATGTTTAATTTTTGTTTCTCTTGCACATGGAAATTGCATGCGTGTCAAGCTTAGTGAGGAATTACCATATTCAGAACACAGTAAACTATCATTGATGAAATCTAAAAGTTGATTCGGTGGTGAGATATTTTCTACGTCCGCCGGATGAAGAACGTTAGTTCTATACTGTCAAATGGCAATCAACAGAGATAGAGGTTTAATTGCGAAACTTGAATATCCTTGTGACGTCTGTACACTGCGTTGCTTGGCGACGTGACATATCTTAGATAAACAACTTGCCTCATTAGGAAAGGGTAATTTTTTTGCAAACTATTATATAAACATAAACTGCACGTTAGCATATTTCAGAATAGCACATCGTACATTTCCTTGACATTTCCTGGAGAGCAGTTGATTATAATGTTAACTCAAGATCATTTTTGGAGAATATATCAAAGCAACATTGGCCAAGAAAAGCTTGATTCCATTTCCGATAGTTTGTCTGTTATACTTTGTACGTTCCACTGAATTACAGTAGGCATAGTGCCAAATGCAAGTTCTTATCTTGTCTTCCTGATTGGTACAAAAGATTATGGCATTAGCATTTTAAACAGAAATGTGTTTTCTCCTCCTTCCATTGTTCAGTCTTTGGTATATTGAAACGTCCAAGATTGGTACCTGTAACAGAAAACCAGATGACGTTAGCATTGGTCAAGTATTCGACCGATTTTGTAGAGTTCATATTTGGTTATCAGATTCACTTTCTGCAGTTGAAGTTGGGAAAGCTTTATATGAGCGATTTATCACATATTTCGTTATGTTACATCATTCAGTCAGGGCCGTTATGCCAATTCTACTAGAATAGCTCTGTCATTGGCTACTTAGCTGATTGATCATTGCTATTTCTTTGAGGATTCCTCACAGACGGTCGAGATTTAACAATTTGGCTACCTTGTTTAGTTGAATCGTGTGTCCAACATATGATGTATCCAGAACATGAATGACACACCCTTTAGTCATTTTAATATTCTATTATCTGGACTAGGCTGGTTCCTAAAATGGACTTTGGACTACATTTGTTCCATTGTCATGGGGTTAACGTGATTAATAGATTCACGAACCCAAAAATGCCCGAGAACCACACAGGTAAGGGCTTTGGTGCTTGACATTCGCTGACTGAAGTTATTTTGCAGCCATGTTGGAATGATGTCCACTTACCTGTTAGTGATTGACTCCATCTAGAAGCTCGTCCAAGGTATTGGAGATGTTGCATTTCTCCTCTGCTGTCATCTCCAGGCCGTGGGCTTTGATAGACCTCTCCAGACACTGTTTGATGGCCTCCAAGAAGTAGCCCGCCATCTTCTTGCTGTAGGCGTACGTCTGTGCCATTAAGCCGTTGGCGATGTTGTCGGTCCAAGCGTGCATGGCCGTCTCGTGAGCCGTCTTCCAGAACTTGGGCGCCATGAAAATCACTTTGAGTAAGTAGAGCAGGGTCCCGAGGATGGTGAAGCAGAACTCGGACACGCTAGTGCCTATGCGGGCTGCCCACTTGCCCACCACTGGCAGTTGCTGCAGGTTGCAAAATAGAAACTCTTTCACTTTGGTGCGGATCCAGTCCACACACTTCTGGATGGCTGGCCAGACGACTCCACATTCCTCTTCAAGAGCATCCCGCACCGAGTTCGCGACGTCGCAGTCGAAGGAAGCCTCCATGCCATCCAGAGTCATGGTGGTGGTTGTTGAAGAGGCCATAGGACAATAATTTTCAAAGATTTTTGATGAGTGAACTATTTTCTTCATGCTAAATCTGAAATTCGTTGGGCTCGCAGTCTAGGTATATCTTGCTGTACTTTGATTACTTTATGCAGTATTCTGATTGGTTGCATGGTGGTGCGTAAAGAAGCCAGTTCTGGGACAGGGCAGAAGGGTGTATTTGGATAGGAAGTTCAGGAGGACTGGCAAATATCAAGTTTCGGTTTTCTTATCGAGGTTTCTTAAAGTAAACTAATGTTTGCACGTGGGAGTAAATTGGCAATATGAAGTAAGTAATGACAGACTAACTTACTGCCTGGCACGGTATCTTTGCCTAAGAATTCCAGATAAGATTTCCACGGGAAAAGATGCATCTATTCCCATATTTGTTTGTTGAAAACGTATCCTGGCTTTCATCTCTGGCCGGGTTTAGCTCCCATTTTCAGGAATGTCAAGGAAATGAAAAGCCTCGGGGCATGTCAGGAAAATTGTGAATACAAGTATAATTCTTTTACGTGTTAAATTTCTTGTAAAATGCCTGGGAATACATGTATATTACCCTAAATTCTTCAAAAACTGTTCCCCTTCTACGGTATGTACCCATAAGCCACAAGGGAGTTTCCCCTTAGTGCTTGTTGTTGTTGTTGTTGTTGTTGTTGTATTGAAAAGTAGACATGGATTATCAGGATAATCGAATTGAGAATTTGGGTGGGAACCCTGTTTGAGGTGTTCTGTAAATTTGAGGCAATTTCACACGATTCATGCTTTTGAGGTAATTTATATATTTGGGGCAGTTTGAGATAATTCATAAAATTGAGTGGTTTGTGATGTTGAGGCAATACATCCATTTCATGTCATTAGTAAATTTTGAATCAATGTGTAAATCCGAGGCTATTTGTAAATGTGACGCAGTTCAATGAGGCAATTCGTACATTTGGGACAATTCCTAAATTTGTCCTTGTAATTAGTTGTATGGCTGAAATTAATTGCACGTACAAGTTTGTTAGACGGAAAACAGTTTTTACTCTATTTTTACAGAATAACTTTCAGCCATGTGTTTATGACTGAAAGTTCAAGACACTCTCAATGATACGGTCGACGTTAATTAGCATGATTTATAATTATCAGAACATTCCTTAGCAAAGGAGGCACAGTTAAAAAAAGACATGAGAAAACACGAGAACACATGATATCCTAACTGGTTAAAACATTCGAATTTACGGTTGTTGCTGTGTGATTATCGATATTCAATCGAAGTTAAGTCCATCAAGGGTTTGTGCAATATCTGTCTTCTCTTCATCCGTCATCTCCAACCCTTGGACCTTGATAGCTCGCTCCAGGCACTGTTTCAGCACTTCCAAGAAGTAGCCGGCCATCTTCTTGCTATAGGCGTAGGTCTGTGCCATCAGCCCATTGGACTCATTGTCAGCCCAAGACTTCATTGACGTCTGATGGGCTTTCCCCCAAAAAGATGGTGAGGTGAAGACCACCTTCATCATGTGTAGCATGGTGCCGAGCACCGTGAAGCAAAACTCAGTCACGGATGTGCCAATGCGGGCTGCCCAGTTGCCCACTACCGGGAGCCTTTGGATCTGACTGCAGAGGAAGGCCTTCACCTTGTCTCGCAACCAGTCCACGAGCTTCAGTACGGCTGACCAATACGGGCCAGAACTGTTTAGGGCCTTCTTGGCGGCGTTGCCGATTTCGACGTTGAAGAAGTCATCCCGCTCTTCAGGGGCCATGGAGTTTTCGATGGTAAACGATTCACAAGGTGCCATCAAGCAGTGCAGCTCTTTGGAACAAAATTGATTGTTAAGATGCTGCACAGCAGTAAACCGGTTACATGGCTTAAAAGCTAGTTCCATCGTATTATACTCACCAACAATTAAACAGTCCTCCTCTTCTATTGGCTTTTCCTCAATCTCTAACGGATTTTTCTTGGAATCCGTGACGCACATGTCAGCGACAACATTCTTCGATTCTACAGTTTCTGTAGTGGTTCTTGAAGAAGCCATTCTTAATTGTCGCCAACGATTTCTGACAAATTGTACGATGCTGGCACTTGTCGTAGTCGAGTGAAGGGAATGTTTGTAGACTCCTTAGCGAAAAGTTGGGAGGCCGTCTCCAACCACGCTCTTGTACAAACCAATCAGAGATTCACAACCTTGCATCCGAGAGGACAAATCCAGGCTTCTGTAGTTATGTCATGTTTCTTCTTGCTTGAGAAACATTCATTAGTTTATGAACATGCGTATTTTTATTTGGAAACATGATCAGGGCATGACGGCCCCATGAAAGGATGTTGTGCAGTACTGACACAAAAGTGGTATTGATGCGACTCATTTACATGTAGGTCATGGTATTGCGAAGTCACAATTATCAATTTCACGAAGACAAAGAGGGCCCTGTCTAAAGAAATGTTTGCGCCGCGCAGGGAAATCAAAAGTTTTTCAATCAAAAAAGGCATTATGCAGCATACTGTATGTAGTTATCAAATTAGTAAACCTAAATAACATGTAAAATTAATTTGATTTTTATGAGTATCTGAAGAGATCTACTAAGACATAAGCTTAAAGTAATTTTGCGGATGTCACATGTGATATTGGCAGAAATGTGATCGATTGCTATTACCGATGTCGTCATTTCAAGATGCCATGCTAATTACATTTTTTTCTGCTACCAGATGGAAGATCCAGCTGAGGTACGAGAACACCATCCTGTCCGACATGGAGTTCTGCGCCAAGCATAACATTGAGCAGACCCTGTGGAGGGCAGCCTTCTATCAGGTCATCGAGAGCTTCCGTCGCCAGATGGTGGAGGCCCCAGCGCTGAGGGAAGACATCCATACGGCACTCATCAATCTCATTGAAGAGGTAGGACAGACCAAGTTATTTACTCTTCTTGTCTCAGAATCCATTGTGTTAGGGACGTTGCAACATCAGCATATTGGATAACAGACACAGACCTCTTAGTTTACACTTAGTGAAGACTAATACGGTTGATGGTACTAAAACATCTTTAGATTTGTTTCTGGACCCTTTTTTTGGTTCCGATTTGGTAAGACCTGGGTGAGGTCATCGTCGTAATTGCAATTGTTTTGGGGGTTGTTGGGGGGGGGGGGTCGCTGTTCTGTGACTAATGCTGTCTGATCCAATAATGGATCGGGGTTGTGACCCTGCGAAAACACTGCAACCCAAAATTATTGACTGATTTTCCGAAACGTGCGTAAGGGTCGCCGGCGACGCCATCCATCATTTTCTCATCTCATTGGCGATTTGGGGGCGTTATCTCTGCTGATTGGGCGACGAAAACCTGGGTCAACACCAGCTTTCAATCACCGTTTTACCAGCAAATTAGCATGTAGGAGTGGCGCTAATTGATGTTCGGAATGATTAATGATACTAGGTCGCTGAAGGTCTCACCCATTTGCCATCGGTAATGGATGAGGGATCTTTTGAGGTACCCTGTAAAAGCCGTTTTCAAGTTTCCTTATTGCTTCAATAGATGGCGATAGATTCTCATTCACTCACAAAACAGGGCATCTGAAATGTCCTTCACAGACGTGTGATTTTGATGCGTTGCAGCACGATTATACATGTACATGTAATGTAACTAACGTTGCTTTTCTGCTTTTCTTTTGAAGACTTATCTTTCCGAAAGGTAGCATATGTTAAGGTTGAAATCATGCGTTAGACAACAATACAAATCGCAATACAATAATTGTTGCAATACAAATCGCACCAAATGCCCCTTTTCACGATAGAAATGAAAAGCAAATGCTAAGTAATTAAAATCTAAAGTAAACCCAATTTTCATAATATTTGTGAGAAACAATATGCAGTTGTTGTTATATCAAAAACATTCTGACATTTTCTTTTTATTTGAACGAAGTTTAGAAAAGCAATCCCTGACCCATCGTGAATTAATATTTGGCTTATAAAATTATCAATCTATTTCCCAATTGCTTTTTATTCTAAATTTTGATAATGTTCTCTTTAAAAGTTTCTGAACATTTTCCAAATCTGGCCTTGTATAGTAATGAATTCATGATCACATCTTGTTTTTTCAATAACCGTTCAGAAAATTTGAATTTTGTCACCATGAATAAGAACGTCGGCATAATGTGGAGGTGGGTGGGATAGAGGCCTAGGAGTCACACTGTTCATCATTTTCTTACATGTACATGCATTTTCTTTTAACAATTACATGTGCAGAAAAGTTCTTAAAAAGATAATTCATATACAGTATGCTTGTCCAAAACGCGTAGGTTCTTAAAGAATTAGCGGACTCATCCATGCACAGTTTTCCCATAAATTGCGGATTTTGGGGAAAATTGAAGGATTTGGGGTGGGTGGGGGGTTAGGCCATCCCGACCCTGGACCCCTTGAGATCCGTAGCGGCGATCTTTTCGCACGGCTGTCCGAGCCTCGTTCGCTGCCCAAATTTGTGGCAAAAGGGAAATCTTAAAAAAAGAAATAAAAAGTTTTGAAAAATAAATGTCGGCGCCAGGCGAAATGCGAATCAGTGTCCGGCGGCGGGGCGGGGCGCTGAGTCAGCCTGTTAGGAATTCCTCAGTTTTTTTGGTCGCACGTGCTGCTCGCGAACGACCTTGCTCGGGTTCATGGCCGAGGTCGTTCGACGCCGCCGCGCTGCATGCCGGGAGTGGTGGTATGCTCCCAGCGCCCTCTGGCTGCTTTCACTGTTAAGCTGGGAATGCGCCGTTTGCGAACTGGACATGTATCCCTTAACCAATTCCAGATAATGCGAGATGTAAGATGTAATTTAATTTCCATTTTTTCTTTCTAAAGTTTTGGAACCACGTAGTTAAGAATGTGCGGTTGCACCATCTACATGTACATGTACAGTGCATACTGCGAGTTTGAATATTTGCATACATGTAGATGGATGCAATTCTGTAACCGCTTACAGAAGTTATAGTATGTCGATGGTTGCGTGTACAAATGTTGTATACAGTTTTTTTAAATCGAGTTCAACCTACTGTATATACATGTACGCTGTAATCTGACCCACGTTTGGCATAGTTATCTTGTGCCCAAATTTAGGACCTCCACAGAACCTAGGGCCAAAGATGTCCTTTATAATGGTACGGTATATGCCTCTGGTCGGAGCACCTGATGTAGTACTGTATGTCCGATTGTTGAATGCATGGAGGTGAAAATAATGTACAGTGTACATGTACATTAAGTGTTGAAGGAAGTCCTCCTGAATCCACACAAATGTAAGTTATATTTAAAGCAATGCAATCATCCTTAGTTATACATGCATATGATGTACTACGTGTATATTCATATGAAGTCTCTAATTAAAGCAGATAAGGTCCCCCTACCCCCATCAGGCCCATTGCAAACGTGAGGGTCAAATGTATCTGGTTTGAGCATATTCAGATGGACTGTTGACGTCAGACGTTGGAATTCTCTTCCAAAGGATAGCCTTAAGCTACAAGAAATTCAATTTGACAATGAAGGAATTGGTGTC